>JAGKTI010026273.1:3554-13653 GCA_018397915.1 Birgus latro | reverse complement strand
CAACATAGCACATCACCACTGTTCATCACACCACCAAAGCTCATCATTACTAGCCTCAACACACCAGAAACACACCAGAATGGCCCCAATACCAATATACCAAGAGTAAGGGCGTGGTAGTGGAGTGACGATGAGTCAGGAGGGTGGTGGTGGTGTGGTGGGGCTGGGATGAGTACTGAGGTAGGAGCGTGACGCGTTTGGTGGGCGGTGAGACAGGGGTGTGGTGGGCAGCAAAGCAAGGGTATGGGTGTGACAAGGATGTGAGGTGGTGGTGGTGCAGTGAGTGTGTGGGTGTGGTTGGTTGGGGTGTGGTGGTGACGTGGTGGATGTGAGAATGTGGGTGGCAGGGCTGTGATGGTGGCGTGGTGGGTGTGTTGTGGTGGGGGTGTGGTGGGGGTGAGGGTGTGATGTGATGGAGGTGTGGTGGGTGTGAAAGTGTGATGTGGTGGGGGTGTGGTGGTGATGTGGTGGGTGAGAGAGGTGTGAGGGGGTGATGTGGTAGGGGTGTGGTGGGGGTGTGGTGGAGGTGAGGGTGTGGTGCTGGTATGGTGGGGTGTCGGGGCTAATCGATCACTTCATCTCTCGCTCAGCCGGTCAGCACACACCACCTACACGGCACATGCTGTGGTGTGGCGTGGTGCGGTGTGGCATGGTTGAATGACGTGGTGTGGCATGGTCCGTAGTGGTGATTATAGTGCGCTTTGGTGTGATCCGGACTAGTGTGGTGTGATGTGTGGCAGGGTGTGGTGTTGTGTACAGGGTGTAGGCTAGTTTGGTGTGGTAGGGTGCAGTATCGTGTGGTGTTGCAGAGGTGTGGTATGGTGTGGCAGGGTGTGGTATGTTGAGGTGTAACAGGGGTGTGCTGTGGTGTGGTGTGATAAGGGTATGGTGGTGTGGTGTGACGGGTGAGGTGTGATAAGGATGTGATAGTGTGGTGTGATAGGGTGTGGTGTGATAAGGGTGTGGTAGTGCAGTGTGGCAGGGTGACTGGGCTAACAAACGCAAAGCTACACATTAAATTTCCCCTTACTCTCCTCAACGGAGCTTCGGTCCCATTTCCTTCTTCATGTTCTCGTGTGACAAGTTCCTCATTTTATCTAAACATTTTGCCATTTTTTACTGATGTTTCTTTGTTAAATATACCGTATGTTAATTCTATATTGTATGCCCAACCTGGCTTGGTTACAGACTAAATGTAATATATCCCTGGCAAGATTGTATTCAGTTAACCACATTAACAAATTAGAAAGACCTCCGCCAGTGCCACTGCCATTAAATTCCCTTTGAACATTATCTAACCTACATTTCTAATCCTCCCAGACATAAAAACAACAAACCATTTCATTTAGCACAAAGGCCGGGGATGAGATGGAGGGATGAAGTGGAAAGGCACGAGTATAAGCAAACCTTCTTCTTGCTTGTTACCCGACAGGCAAACGTTTATGAAAAATTAGTTTATCGCCGTTATCACCACAATTTCCATTTATCTTGAATATTATCGTAATGAGAATAAATGTGTGCCACTTCCAATCCTCCTAATCTTGTCTGTGGGTTATGAGTGAGATGTGTGTTGTGAAGGTGCCATTCATATACCGGTATGCACAGCTGTTCAGATAACTCCACTGTAGATTATTCTCGTTTTTCTTTCACTCCTCTCTGATGAAGGCTGCGATACTTCACCATACAGACAGTCACTGATAAAGCAAATGACACATAATACAGACAGTGAATTTTAACGCAAATGAGAGAGAGAGAGAGAGAGAGAGGGAGAGAGAGAGAGAGTGATAAAGAGGTAAAATATTCGTTTGTAGGTCACGAGTACGTATCCATTACGTAATGATATGCAAGTACTTGATGAAGTGCTGGCTGCGGTGTTGTTTGACAGATAAGTGTGATAAGGAGTGGAGATAAGGGAATCAAATAAACACTTGACTGTATATGCCGAGTCACGGAACATTTATGTCTTGTAAAACGGATTGTCTGGCAAAAATGTTGTTTGTACAGATGATACTACTGCCTTTGCTGGTTCTACTACTACTACTACTACTACTACCACCACCACTACTACTGCTACTACTACTAATAATAATACTGTTTTCATTTTTTTTATTATCCAATCCTATGTCGCCCCACAGAGAAGCGTAGGAGCCCAGGGCTAGGCAAGTTGGTCCTGACATTTAAAATGAGAGTGACCAGCCTCATTCATCCCTGAATGGCATTACGTGAGCAATAAACCCCAACCACCCCTTGGATATAAACCTTCACCGGCTTAATTCGATTGGAGCGCAGTAATTACCTGCTAAACAACCAGGTGCCAAAATTTGGTTATATGGTTACCACCCAGCGTAGTAAATGGTTTCCTGGTGTCCAGGAAACCATTTGGCTTGTCACTCGGTGTAGAGTCACCCACAGGCAGAAGGACGAGGAAAGAATGAAGGAAAGACAGAAGAGGGAGTGTAAAGTCACCCGTAGGCAGAAGGAGAAGGAAAGAATGAAGGAAAAAGACAGAAGAGGATTGAAGGAAAGAAGGATGGAGGAGAGGAAAGGGCAGACACCCGAGAGCAGCACTACATCGAGTGAGTGGATGGTGAGCGCCCCCCCCTACCACAAATAAAAGTAACGTGTCCTGATTCATTATGGTTTTTTACAAAGATATAAAGTACACGCATAATAAATATTTGTAAAGATACCACAGTTGGCTTATCTGACGAAACTGGTCCACGCCCATAACTTGAATGCTGTTATGAGACAGGGATGGGTCTCCTTGGTTTCTGAAGCGGGGTTATTTTCACAGGTAGAATTAGGCCTCGAACACCACGTCATGACCGCATAAACTTCGGTGTGTCATAGTCAGAGTAAGAATGAGTCTACCTGGCTACGAGCAAAATCGTCCCCTCATTTGGACTGCACTTGGTCGTCATCTGCGGTTGTAAAAGGTAAGGGATCTTTGTTAATCGAGAAGCGAGTCAGGGCCCTGTGGACATCGTTAGTTATTTTCAAGATGGGCGATGCTGATGGAGAGGGATGCCTTCACGCGGTGGCAATGATGTAACCAGACTGATCAACTAAATGGATATATATAAATATTTCTCATTCGCTTTTCTTTCTCCCAAAAGGAGTTTGGTGAGCCGCAAAGGAAGGGCAACTTTGGTCTGCAGTCCACTGGGTTCACATTTCAGTTGAACCAGGTGTTGTAACAATACGAAGGACGATAGGATTATTGCCTTACAATTTTCGACCGATAAGCCAGACATTAATAACAGGGAAAACATTTAGTGGCCTATTAGTCACAATGAATAAAAATCAACAGGTTCAGGCTAACGCCATTCTTTTATGGATTACTCTTTATGAAACATTAACGATAGTCTAAACCAGTCGTTCTCAATCTGGGGAGTGCGCCCCCATAGAGAGTGTGTGAGCATTTTCCAAGGGGAGCGTGAGGACTCGGAGGAAATAATGAGTGACTTGAAGAAGTGTGTGTGTGTGTGTGTGTGTGTGTGTGTGTGTGTGTGTGTGTGTGTGTGTGTGTGTGTGTGTGTGTGTGTGTGTGTGTGTGTGTGTTCCCACTCCACAGCTCCATGGAAGTGGGCAAGACGCACCATTCTTCTAGGTGGAGGAGATTCATAGCAATCGGGAGCGTTTAGACTATCATCAGTGTTTCATAATGGGTAATCCAAAGAAGAATGACACTAGATAGATTACTAATCGATTTTCTTATAAGCCTGAACCTCTCCAAGTTGACTGGGGGTCCACAGAGAACGCGAGACGAACCCATTATCACCACATCAACACAGCTTCCCTCTGTTATCTCTGTCGTATTCCTGTAATTAACTCGTACTTAGAAAAGAGGTAAATAGGGCACACTGAAAATTTATTCTTTTATGATATTGCTCTAAGCTAAGTAAAATCCATTAATAGTCACAGTAAGAGATTTCGGAATTATAACTTTAAAATCGCCCTCTCCCAACCCGAGACTCATTAGCTTATTCTTGCCGCTTGCATGCGATTTTATTTATTTAGATTAGCATACTCTAGTTGCAATAAGTTAATGAAGGCAACGGTATATCTGTCTCCTCCTGTCTCTGAAGATAGCGAGAAAGCAATAGATACGTCATCAGGGTTCATTAAAAATAGATTAGTTACGATATCTCAAGGTGACGTTTCCATTTTAGAACATTCTTTCCGAACTACAGGATTTGCGATAAAGCTACTAACTCCTTCATTACCAGCGGGGTCTCCTTGGCTAATTAAACTGTTTACAGATAGCACAGATAAAGTGGAAACACAGTCGTTGTGAAGGGATAAAAGTTGCCAACACAATGTCATCACGCAAGATAAGAGTTGCCAGGTGAGAAAAAAAAAGTTTCATGTGATACTGTCTATAATCCATTCAGTCCGGCGTTATATCCTTAACATTCGTCCTTCTATCCTCAGACGATTTTATTCAGCTGAGAGAAAGAACTCGGGATACGAAGGGGTTAATGGAGACTGATTTGACCCTGGTACTACAAATAATTAATTCTGACAAAATCGTCTGAAGGGAGCAAGACTAGTTCATTGAAACACGTCCTTTGACTGAGCTAGTAAACCTCTTAGATGCGGTGACGTAGTTCTTCTCAGTATTCTTGCTGTTTAGAGACGATCCTGTTCAGCTTAGGGGAGGCTTTTCAAGAGGAGTTAGATACAACCTCAATTATCACTTTCACCACAGAGCTGCTGACCCAAACTGAGTAAAGTCGTCTGGTGGCAGCAAGAACAAAATAAACAAGAAGGACCACTTGGAGAATGTTACAGCCGCGCCCTGCATGGCTAATAATGACACAATAGGTCACAGAGAGGAACTTTGACCTTGCCTTTGACCCAGATGTTAATCACTTGTTCCTCTGGTGATCCTCAATATAATCCAAATTTTACCAATAGGAAGACAGATAAAAAAGGACAGATGTGTAGCAATCCTAAGTATCGAGTGCAGGCATAAAAATAATACATACATACATAAATAAATAGATAAACAAATAAATAAAGCCATGGTATTTAGGAAGTAATGAAAACAGGCGGCAACATCAGTGACCTCAATATCCGACCTTGATAACCACACGTCCTGCTTAGTCGCCAAGGGAGACCATTTACTGCAACCCCTCCACCCTCTACCCCTAACCTACCCAATGACAGGATGCTAACCCCCTCCCCTCTTACTCTATCAATCTATCTATCTCTCTATCTATCTATCTGTTTGTCTTGCATTCAGAGGGAAGGGAGGGAAGGAGTTGGACTGAGACGGTACAGTGAGGAGAACGAAAAGACAGTGTTAGAGTATTATGTGTATTCAACTATATTTTCACATAAGGTTTAAATTTATTTCCATGATACGTTGTTTACGAGCATATATGTTACCCGGTGAGTTAGGTGTGAGGGTGCATATATGATCGTGTCTGTGTTGTGGTATACCAAACAAATCTACATTCTGGTACACCAACACTCACTAGAACGCTGATTATGACAAAAACCGAAGGACTGCCTCACCACCCAAACCAGCCATTACCCTACTGACTACAGACAGACAGGAATCTCAAATACATCCTCAAGTTTCTCTCTTTAACCACGTAACTTCTCATAAAAGCAACATCAGTACAAAGGCATCTCGCAAACTCCATACCTTGAAAACACTCACAAGCAGTATCGTTGGACAACAGAATGGAGCTTTGAAAAACCGTCTATAAACAGTTCATTAGAACATTTAATTACGCTGGGTTAAACTGAGTTCCAAATTTAACCATTACAAACATAGGCATAGGTATGCTTAAAAAACTCAAAACAAAGCCTTCTGCATGAAAAACAGGATGCACTAAAACCACAAATACAGATCACCTGCGTCAAGAAACAAAAATACTTCCAGTCAAGGATGAGGTGAATATGAGAGGCACACACTTCACTGCATCACCTCCAGACTCATCCCTCCCCTGTAGCTGTATGTTGCATCACTCCCGTCCACAAAGAAACAAAATCGAACAACCACTCAACACTACAAAGATCGTCTCAGTAATATCCATTGTCCTCCACCCTGACCATCCAGCACTACGCTTCACAAGCACTTATTGTACATAAACACGTAACCACCATAACTATCCAAACCCTCCGGCCGAACAGCATCCTTCATGAATCTCTGCCAGACATTCGCCCTTTAGAATCTACTCTACCCAGAGAGACACCATTACATCTTGCTATACTCGATGCTGTCACCACACACCCTTGCAACAATACCAACTCAAAATACATCTCAAAAATAAGTTGCAGTGCATCCCTCACCAAACCACAACACTTATGCAACACATTGTCACAAGATACACAATCCCTCAACATAATGTAAGATTTCTGAGACAGACCAGTTGATGGGGCCGGCGTTCTACAGTTCGCTGGCCAGATGAACCTGAGATTAACAACATCAATAACAACAACAACAACAACAACAAGATCTAGTGTTTACTCATTATATCCTTGTTTTAGTGCTGCGCTGGAGGAGCCTAAACGTGGTGACGCTGTGAACCCAGGATGTGCGGCTGCCGCGTCCGCCTGGGAGCCAAACTTCATTATATTTCCCTGTACTGTATTTCGCTGTAGGAAGAACCCTGGTCCGACCATGGTAAGGTGCTGCCTATCACAAAGGGACGTCGGCTCCCTACATGATATAAGTACTGTACATGTAAGACGGCCCCACAGAAGTCAGCTCGGCCAGACAGACCTGGGTTACGTAACAACAGCAGCAACTGGTAATGATTCCTTAAGTGTTTTTCGGTTACAAGCCAACCAGTTATGTTGCATGTTCGTGCTTTTGTCTAGTTCTTAAATATGATTGAAATTTCCATCGTCGTAAACTTCAAACATTTCCCATATACTGGAAGCAGTTTCCCTTAAAAGTGGATGCTAAAAGGCTGGCTTGCAGTCGGGAGTGTTGTTCAGTGATGTCCCCGGTGTTTGGGTACCTCTGATTAGTAACGTATTTCGGTGTCGGGGTTTATTGCGCGCTCTCTGCAGTTGCAAAATTCATGCCTTGCAAGCCATGTGTGTTAGTACAAAAGAATAATACAGAAAAAAGCAGTATCATGGTTTTTACTAAGCAGAGTTCTAGTACTTCCGAGAAATGACAACATTTTCCAAGAATAGTAAGCATCATTCTTTCCTGGGATATTCTGCTGCACTATCATTCTGTGTTGTGGGGCTCCCTGTTATACAAATTTATTTTATTTTATTTTATTTTATTTTTTTTCCCTGGAATGTGGTATAAAACTTTCCTCTTGTGCGATTTTCTTAGTGCTACAAAAATAAATTAATCTGACTGTTATTTCGAATCTGTAAGGTCTCATTGCCTCCCATTCAATCGGCCATGTTTGTGTATAGCGTCATTTCATACAACAGTGTGTGTGTGTGTGTGTGTGTGTGTGTGTGTGTGTATGTGTGGGAGGGTGGGTGGTCCATACACCTGTTCACCTCTGGCTCTGGCTTTTCAACTGTATACGTAATAACCAGGGTGGCTGTGATAAGACACCGCACTGCGATAAAAGCTCAACAAGGGGAAGTTTGATAAGGTTGCCAAGCCAACAGAAATAGTGCCTGTATGCTGAGCGAGGAATTTACTAAGCAGCCTTTCTGTTATTTCTGAGATATCCAAAGGTAGTAGTTTGTAAAGGAGATAGTTTTTTCCAAGATCAGATCAAAAACGTTGCTAATGTCTGCGTGGATTATTTTACATTTTTCCTTTGCACTGGATTGCTATATTTTTTTCCCACGGCTATCGATGTAAATGAATGTTTCTAACCCTCTGGAACCCATACTGATGCGGGGTATACAGATTACCTTCTAGACGGGACCTCAAGAAGAAAAAAGGACTTGATATTTCTTTGGTCAGTGTTGGGTTTTCCTGTTTTGTTACTCAAAGTGAATGATGCTTCTTTTAATAGTTCAGGGAAGCATTCAAAGATAAGAAATGTTGTATATGGTTAGCATGAAATTACACTCTTTTGCCGGTAACTTGCTCGTGTGGTTAATTTTAATGTTTCCTGGTGGCGTGCTTTTTGCTTTACTGTCATGGGTAGCTCCGGATGTCATTTTCCTGAGAGAGAGAGAGAGAAAGAGAGAGAGATTGAAGGGGGTCGGTAAAAGGAGGGAAGTTGATGAGACGAGAAGCTTTTGACTCTACCCTGTTTAGAAGAGTTATGTGCGGGGAGACCTCCATACATAAATTATACTTCACACAGGGGCGAATACGAGCCCTGTACAAAGTCAGCAACTGTGCGGGGGTAAAGAAGGCACGGAGTCGGATTAGTACATCAGTTTCCTTAAAGGAGGATAGGGAGGGATAGTGGAGTGCGTTAGGTATATCTGGTGTAAAAGGAAGTTTGTTGATGGTAGTAGAATCCTCTTATTAGGGTAGTATCGTATGTGTGAAGGTGAGGAGGCAGCTCAGTGTTATCTCTAGTATACAGGTGTCAGAGAGAATGTGTTGTCACCCTGGCGGTTCAGTATACTGTACTGTATATGTCATGAAGGAGCTGAATGTAAGGAGAGCTTTCACGGGTGTAGAAATGCTGTCAAGTTAGACAATGCTGTACGGAAGTTTTCAACGTGTATGTACAAATAAAGACAAACTTTGCCCTACTACTCCACTCCATCTAATTCGTACTTAGGGCATGCGCATTACTTCCTCCCTGACCCATCATATCAGAATGAATCATCTATAGGCAGAGAATCAGACCATTTGTGGAATGGAAGTAAGTGGAACAGTATATTGGTGAGAGAGTAGGAAGAGGAAAAGGAAGAGGAGCGTCTCAGAGAGTGAGGGAGGTATGTGAGGACAACTTGTTGCTATCAGGGCCATCCCCTGCTGGATGTTCCCCAGGATGGAGCAAGACATCAGAGAAAATGGTAATGATAATAATGATGGATATGTTATTTTGAGAAAGGACGCCCATACAGGCAATTCTTTCAGTACGACTGAACAAAGATGGCCAGAAAAAATTATAGCAACGACTTGATGAGGTGAAAACGACACATCACAGCTTGCATTATTATATCATTGCTCGTGAAGTGTTATCCTGTTGACGCTAAAGATAAAGTCCTTATCAATTGCCAAGGTCAGCAGTGGTAGAGGGGGTACGCTGGGAATTCTTGTTGTACCGGTATGAGTAAACCACTCGACATTATCATTTATCTATGATTTGCTCCTCATCCATATGCCGGTTAATACTGGATAAGTAACACCGTAACTGGTGTGGCTGTAACTCTTGAACTGTTATGAAATGTGATAAAAACAGTATCCTTACCTAATTTAAACATGTGAAGCCTTACTTAGCAATACCAGTCGCAGCAGAAAATATACACTCGCCATATGTATTTGCGGTGACAACAGGTACAGGAAAGGGACGACTTCTTTCGGTGGTGATGATATAACCGGTCAGCTCTGTTGCCTGGTTATACAAAGGTCCCTCAACTTCCTCCCTTCTCCCCGTAAAGAGGGTAGTGACCTGCAGGGGAGGGAAACCAACCTACATTCCACTGGGTTTACGCTCAGATAGGCCTAGGGTTGCAGCTATTAAGTATACGGTGGCAACACCAAGGCCAATTCTAGTATAACCGAAATAGCTACCGATCAAGAAGTATCTGTTTAGGAAAAGTACTATAAATGAGCAAGACACCCATGGCGGGACTCTCGAAGTTGCGCCCTGTTGGAGCTTATATTTTCGCAGGAAGAACTGGAGGCATGTGGGGGATTGTACACTCTGATTTCTTTGCCTTTCCTGCTAAAATAAATAAATATACCTATGATACTAACCCCAACAGACTAACACAGCAACCAAGCCTTAGCAGACTAATATAATCTAGCCTGACCTGACCCTGACTGAATAAATATACAATCTAACCATAAGATACACCTAAGCTAACCTAATCTAACCCGGGCTAACAATCTCGCCTAATTCTAATAGATCAGCCTAACATAATAATGAACTGGATGAAGCTTTCCCGATTATAGTTCTTATTTACCCCCACATTAATCTCTCTCTCTCTCTCTCTCTCTCTCTCTCTCTCTCACACACACACACACACA
>JAGKTI010026272.1:0-12984 GCA_018397915.1 Birgus latro | reverse complement strand
GAGAGAGAAGGAGAGAGAGAGAGAGAGAGAGAGAGAGAGAGAGAGATGAATAAAACAATGGAGACGGAAGCCAGAGATTGATGTAAAATATGCAGAGACGTCAGAAAGAAGTGTTCGAAAGATCATTAAAATATTTGCCAAATCTGTTCATTCTCCGCTCATTCGTTTTTTGTGTCTCCCTCTCCTGCAACAAACTACAGCCCAGTTTAGTTGTTGTTCCTTCAATCTTCCTACATCCCAGCTTTTTAATCTTGCTTTTCATCCCTTTCCTTCATACCATATGCTGTCCACCTCTTCCTCTTTTCGTCTTTCTTTCTTTCACTTCTTATCATTCTCTGTGCCTTTCCTCTCTCTTTTGTATATTTACCTCGTCCGGTTGTCAGGAAAACAAACTACCCACGTTTTCTCTTTCCGCCTGTCGTCTTAAGAACTCGTAATGGGAGAATCACTGTTTATTTTTTCCCTGATTTAACTTTCTGGCTTAACACTGGTGCTAAATGGTGCAAGCATGGATGAGGAGAAGAGAAAAGAAGGGAAAGAAAAGGGCTTTTGTATATTAAAGAAATTATATTGAGACACAAATGACAGGGACAATACATGCATGATATTTTTCTATATTTTTAGTGACTGTGTTGTTGTTTTCGGTTGGCTTCTGGACCCACTTTACCAAGAATGAAAATGTTAAAACACAGGAAGAAGACAGCATGAAAACTTTAAAACACAGGGACAAGAAAGCATTTTTCCTAGCTTTGTATTCAAGTACAGAAAAATTGATCATGCTAACTTTTTTGTTGTTGTTTTCCTTGCTATTTTCCTAGGACAGACTTTTTGTTAAATTAAGGCTTCATTGTGCCTCTGTCATTCGAGCCACAACGTTCCTCTTCAACGAGAGGACGAACCCAGCTCCCAACACTGCGATTGTCAGAGTCTGTGATTTAAACTACGAACAACACTCACCCTTATTTCTTCCTCCTTTATCTCCTCTCTTTTTATCGCTTTCACATCGTATTTCGAGTGAGGAATAAAATTTACAATGACTGCTACTACCAGAGACACAACTACTGCACCTAAGAACATGAAATATCTACAGTGTAAGTGTCTACGATCTACAAATGAATCAGTGCAAGTTACTTTCTTAAATTGTCTTGGAGGATATACCAGTATTGTGTCACAGAAACGTTAGTTTCTCTTTTATTCGTGGTTAAAAATGTTGCCCAAGTTTGTCTGATTTAAGACATACACCTTCATGGAAATGTTCTGAATCGTTCAGTGCTGACTAAAGAATATGATGCTGGAGAGACCAACAAGGGCATAAATATTTTGAAGTGACGTATCTCGAATCTGTTGCATGGATCAAGCTCACATTCATGAGCCTATTTCCTAATCGCTGTTCTCTTTAATGCATCAGACAGACACCAAGCAGCCTGAGTGAACCTAAAAGACCTGGACTGGTAAATCTCTAAAACCATTGCACAGATACGGCTGAATGTTGGTATAAACTTTCACAGACAAAACTTAAAGTGATGTACAATATATTGACCTGAATGGCATGGAAGCAGGGGTAGTTAAGCTGACCTAAAGCGACCGAATTTAATTATATAAATCAGGATTGCTTAAAGAATTGAGTAACATGAGAAGAATGACCTAAGCAGCTAGACCTTGGACCCGGAAAACTAGACGTATCTATCGGCAGTATCAGGTTAAACTACTATTTTTAGAGCAAGTGTAATTCATTTGCTGACGGCCAGTGAATAGTTTGTCGGATCTGTGCCACATGGAATTCTGACTAGCTATATAAAATTCCTGGTTTTGAGTGTGTTGGAGTGATGGGAGGTGGTGTAGGGTGTGCCAAGGTGAAGGTGTAGAGCAGGTGTTCTTGAAGTATCGCCTCGATATCCCCAGAGAGTATCGAAATTTTTTTTGGGTGGTATCCAGAAAGGCATCCTGGAAAAAACAAGAAAAAAAGAAAAGAAAACAACTGATCAATGTTGTGTATGGTAACTACGACTAATTGGCGGCTTCTAACAGGAAATTGAAACTGAAAATGAATGTGAATGTGAAAGCGAAAGTGAAAGTGAAAGGAGTAATAATATTAGAGAAGGGATATTAAGTCGACTTAGAGTGGAACCTGGGGGTGTCGGGGCGAAAAAAAAAAATTGTGTCAGAGTAAAGGGTGAGGGTGTAGGGTTTGTTAGGGTGAAGGGTGAAGGTGTAGGGTGTGTTAGGGTGAAGGGTGAAGGTGTAGGGTGTGTTAGGGTAAATATGTAGGGTGTGTTAGGGTGAAGGGTGAAGGTGTAGGGTGTGTTAGGGTAAAGATGTAGGGTGTGTTAGGGTGAAGAGTGAAGGTGTAGGGTGAAGGGTGAGGGTGTAAGGTGTGTTTAGATGAAATATGGTGATATTGGGTGTGTTGAGGTGAAGGGTGAAGGTGTAGGGTGTGTTTGGGTGAAGGGTGGTGATGCTGGGTGTGATGAGGTGATGGGTGATGGGGTAGGGTGTGTTTGGGTGATCAGTGGTGGTTTTGGGTGTGTCAGAGTGAAAGACAGAAGTGTGTGATGTGTTGGGGTAATGAGTGGTGGTTTAGGATGTGGTTGGGTGAAGAAGGATGGTGGGGAAGGATGTGCCATGGTGAAGAACAATGTGGTAGGGTGTGTTGGTTAGGGTGCTGTAGGGTTAGGTGTGGAGGTGTAGGGTGCATTGGTCTCTAGGGTGGTGTAGGTGGGCTGCTCCGGTGCATGTTCAGTGATGCGGAACTGCAACAGGATGATCAGGTAGGTGGCGACGAAGCTGAAGATCTGCAACACAACACAAACATTGTTAATACTCGCAGGTGAATCTAATTGTCTGGAGGTGGTTTGGTTATTGGGTATTTGGATTCTGACTAGAAAGTTTTGATGAATAGTTATAGTAAATTGATTATTATTATTATTATTATTATTATTTATTATTATTATTATTATTATTATTATTATTGTTATCATTGTTATTACTATACATTATGAAGATGATGATAATGATGATGATGGTGATGATGATGATTATGATGATGATTTTTATTATTATTATTATTAATATTGATATAAATGTTAATATCAATATTCCTTGCTGAAAGGACGCCTTCGGCTGCCTTTCCGCTTGAAGTCAAAAGGCCAGAAATGAGTCATAATTCGGGAACTGGTGGCGCGACTGGATTGGATTTTATTGTATTCTTCAAGATAGAGGATTTTAATGATACTTGCTATAACAAAAATTGCACTACGTTGCGCAGTTTTGGCTGTTACTGTAACCTCAATGCCCACAGAGAAAGTGATCCGCCTAAAGCCGCCGAAGTTGCTGGATGTCAAAAGGCCAGAAATAAGTCATAACTCGGGAACCAAAGGCCCGATTGGACTGGGATTTGATTATTTTCAAGTCTGAACATTTTAGCGGTACCTTGCTGTAACAAAAATTGCGTTACAATGCACCATTTTTGCGTAACGGTCACAAACGGACAAACCAACAAACATACAGGCATCGGATCATATAACCTCCGCCAAGGAGGTTATGTTTTCACCCCTGTCCGCTTGTTTGTTTGTTTGTTTGTTTGTTGGTTTGTGAGCAAGATTACACAAAAACTACTGGACGGATTTCTGCGAAACTTGGTAGAAGAATGGGCCTTGGCCCAGAATAGACTCCATTAAATTTTGGAGCGGATCCGGATAAAGGTGTGGATCCAGATTTTTTCCCCACTTTCTTTAACATTGTGAGATTGGGCGTTTTTCGACATTTTCGTAAACTTTTCAGTGAATATTGCATGGATCTTGATGGAAAAAATCAGGCATATTTAGGATGTTGGTATCTTTGAATGTGGACAGTTTGGCGCGGATCCATAAAAAATTCCGGATCTAGCGGATTTAAATATGCCTTAATAGGGGGGTAGTCTTTCCAGCTGCATGTTGGGCCTTAGCGGAGGTATGCGTTCTACTGAGTGCCATTCTGGTTATTATTTGCTTCTATATTTTTCAAAAAAAAAAAAAAAAAAATCGAACAATCATCGCTCTCTTTCTTTGGCCTTCCTGTAATACAAAGAACTTCAGAAAAAGTGTTTCTTTCGTCATATGTTTCTGCAAGACGAACAACAAACATGGAGACAAAGGTTTCCACTCTCCTTGTCCCTCCTGTAAACACAATCACAGTCACGATCGGAAACCACACATATGCTTGTAAATCTAGTCAATGTCCTGGATGCAAGCTCGTTATTTCCTCCCCTAGAACGTCTTCAGTATTTTTATTCTTATCATCAAACTTATTTCTTTAATACAGGACTACGGGGTTTAGATGCATCCCTAATCAGCTTCTGAGGACTAGAGTTGGTTAAGATCTTTGAATTATTATTATTATTACCTCC
Source organism: Birgus latro (assembly GCA_018397915.1). Taxonomy (NCBI): domain Eukaryota; kingdom Metazoa; phylum Arthropoda; class Malacostraca; order Decapoda; family Coenobitidae; genus Birgus; species Birgus latro. The sequence continues at coordinate 8,600 of JAGKTI010026272.1, read as the reverse complement.
ACTAAGGAGGTTATGTTTTCACCCATGTCCGTTTGTTTGTTGGTTGGTTAGTTGGTTTGTGAGCAAGAGTACACAATAACTACTGGACGGATTTACACGAAACTTGGTAGAAGAATGGGCCTTGGCGCAGAATGCACTCCAATAAATTTTGGTGCGGATCCAGATAAAGGTGTGGATCCAGGATTTTTGTTTTTTCACTTTCTTTAACATTGCGAGATAGGGCGTTGGCGGAGGTATGCGCTCTACTGTGCCACTCGTTATTATTGTTATTATTATTTTTATTATTATTATTGTTATTATCGTTGTTGTTTATTTTTGGCAGTAGAGAGAAATGCAAGAAAGATGTCATCGTAGTGAAGGGGTTAAGTCAGTTATTCCTTTTGCCTTCGACAGCGACATAATTAATTTACCTGAGAGACACCTGCCTTCTTTACCCTGTGATGCCTTGACAGAGACGGACATAAAAGACCTTGGGAAAAATTGACAACGTTGGCTTTTGACTCGTTTAAACAACTGATTTAAACCAAGTGCTGTGTTAGTTTGTCTTTGCTACTTACAGCTGCTTTATTCATTTTTGTTACTTACGGATGCTTTATTGATTTTGCTACTTACAGGTGGCTTATTTTTGTTACTTACGGATGCTTCCTTTTTGCAACTTATAAATGCCTTATTAATTCTTGCTACTAACAGATGCTTTATTTTTGCTACTTACGGATGCTTTATTTTTGCTGCTTACGGATGCTTTATTTTTGCTACTTACGGATGCTTTATTTTTGCTACTTACGGATGCTTTATTTTTGCTACTTACGGATGCTTTATTTTTGCTACTTACAGATGTTTTATCAGTTTTTGCTACTTACAAATGCCTTGTTAATTATTGCTACTTATAGATGCTTTAATGACTTTGTTACTTACAGATGCCTTATTAATTTTTACTATTAACAGATCCTTATTATTGCTACTTACGGATACTTTATAAATTTTTGCTACTGACAGATGCTTTACTAACTTTGCTACTTACAGATGATTTATTAATTTTGCTACTTACAAATACTTTATTTATTTGGGGGATACATTTTAAAATAAAGCGATTAGTGAAAGTAATTTTTAACTCCTCGTTCGATGAGTTTGGAGATTGCGATAATAATAATAATGATAATAATAATAATAATAATAATAATAATAATAATAATAATAATAATAATAAACAGTTAGAAAAAGGGGCTGGACATGTAAATCCTTCAGCTGCGGATCATTATTTTTTCAGCCAATATCGTACTATATTGCTGAGATCAGAGAAATCCTGTGCAATAAAAACATTATATAAACTCAGTAACGTTCTGGGCAAAAATTAAGTAGCCTGCCTTGTATTCTACCTAAATGCAATTGATTTTATTCACACCAAAGAAACTACTGAAGCCAAGACATTAATGGAAGTATTAGTACACTGCGCCAAAAATCGACTTAGCCAGATCTGAACCAGCTGATGAGGACAGCGTCTTGTGTCAGCATATTCTTGCCACCTCGAGACGACTTTACTCCTGTGGGGCAAACCTGTTTCTGGCGGGGTTAATAAATGCCAAATAGGTCCTTGGGTTCGTAAAGTATCCCTTAATGAGGTTCAGTTCGTCTGTTGGTGGTCTGAATGAACTGCAAAAAAACGCCATCAAAGTGAAGGGTTCAACATCACTAAGAAATATAATACTCTGAATTTAGATTATGAAAGAACCGGGTACATTTTTCTTCTGCAAGCTTTTCTTATTAATAGATTATACTTCTTACACTCTCACGACCTAAAATTACCGTCTTTGAGTCCCAAATACTTAGCGGAAGTAAGAGAATAGCACTTAAATACTGTGCAAACCACGAGGAAGTAATGTGGAAAGGATGTATTGTCGTAGTAATATTTAATCTCTCATTAATAAGACAATGGGACAAAAGCCTCTGCTAAGTTAAGACTCATGACTTTGGTGAATTACTCAGTACTGTTGCCAGGAAAAAGTAATATCCTTCTTTAAAGGGGCACTGTGGGGTTAGCAACAACGATAAATATATTTGTGTTTGATGATGATAATGATGAAGTTTTTTTGTAATACTCACATTCACAAGGTTAGCTCTGTCTAATGTGAAGATTCGATACATCCTGAACTCTGGCCACTCAGCCAACACCTCCAGCACATCCCGAACCTGTACCAAGCAAACCCAGGATCAGTTCCAAGCAGTAGTGAAGCTAAATTTTTGCAGTAAACTCAATGAAGGGAGAAAGTTGTTAAGACGTACGATTAACTCCCAGTCGCAACTGTGTTACACTTACGAATCAGTTCTCCCCTTAAATAAAACAGGCTCGTAATGTACTCCCAACTTATGAAACAGATATATTTACCAGAAAAAGACTGAAGCTGAGAGTCTAATAACATGTTTCCTCTGGTGGTAAACTAAACAGAAATTCGTACATTATTTTTTTTTAAATGCCAGGACACATTGCTTTAAGAAAATTGGAGAACAGAGGTATTGAGACTAAGGAACTCATTTCCAGAGGTAGCCTGTTGCATAAAAGAATAACTGGGAGTGCTGGAAAACTCATACATTACAGGGCTGAACAGGAGAAGATTGATTTAGACATGTGCTGTGTGCCCACTCTTTTGAAGGAGAGAGAAAGAAAAGGAACAGTTTCGCAAAGAGGCTGTAGAGCAGGGGTACTCAACTACTACGTGTGAAGGTCCAGACACACAGTTTCCTACGTAGCAAAGGTCCGGATGAAAGTCTTAATTCATAATGTGGTATTAAGAAACAGAAAAGCTAATTTATTTCAAGCTGCATGTATTTTTTTGTCTAGAACTATTGATGAAAATAAACTACGGTACACAAATCATTTCTCTGGAAAAAAGATTATTGAATGTACATTTATTCTAGAAGTAACCATCCATTCTTCAAGCTGCTAGTATTCTGGGGTCCACACAAAAGCTCACCGCGGTCCGGATTTGGACAGCGGTCCGCCAATTGAGTACCGTACCACTGCCGTAGAGAGTTAGGGAGGGGAGGAGAGTTGATTACATGAAAAGCCTTTGTTTTCACTCTCTTTAAAAGTGCAGAATGTGATGATGTTTAAAAATATACTCCACGGAGAACATAATACGACTCGTACAAAATTAGAAGTTAATTGTGGAAGAGACTGTGTGGAGTTCGTTTAGTACAGCAGATCTCGTAGATGTTTTCACAGGGGAATTACTGTGATCTTTCCCCGAGAATTCAGGATAAAACTAGATACCAAGGATACTGAGACCACGATGACGGTTTGAGCAGTGTGTTGTTAAGGTGAGGCGATAGACATGTGGAAGACTGTGAGAAGCTAGAAATTGGAGGAATTCAGTTTTTGACGCTTTAATAACAGCAAGATTTATTTAGTCCCAATCAGAAATAAGAAACAAATCAGGGATCAAGATAGTCTACGTCTCATCCGATAATTTTTAGGAACTGTGGTGATGGGCGATGTGAGAAATAGGTGGAAAGGTGAAGGGTGGATTTATCAGTATATGACTGGCTAGGGCTTGACGCGAAGCTCGATAGACCATTACTGATTACGAAGAAGAGTTGGTGACAGGATAGACCTCTGAGAACGAAGGCAGTTGATATCTTGGAATGATGAAAAGTGGACATCTACAAAAGCAGCCATAGATCGACTGGGAAGTAAACCAGAGGTGAAGGCACAAGGAGGGATAAATTCCACAGATTGGTTGTTAGGAACGTTAAGATTTTCCCCAGAATATTTTGAAAGTCGTTGAGATACTAGGTTCGATGGGAAAGGTCTCATTGAAATCCACAAAGGAGAATAAAAGATGATTCTGAAAGGAATTAAAAAAAAAAAAAGAAAACAGTACAGCGGCACTGTCGTAATCCACACTGATGGTCAAAAAGGTCATGATCCTAAGGCGACTCAGAATTTTCCTGTTGAGGATAAACCACAGAACATTTAGAAATACATGAGATTAAAGTAATTGGGCGCTGGACAGTTGAGAACGGCCACGCCTCTTTGGCATAGGGTAAATTAGAGGAAACTTTCATGAAGAAAGGGAAAGGATGCCAGTTGGCAAAAACGAAAGAGTTTGCATAGGCAAGATGTCAGCAGGGAAGCACAGTTCACAATAATAGGTGGAAAGTATATTCTTTGACGAAATTCCCTGTCGTGACTGAAACAGACTAATGAACACTTAAATTTAATAGACTTATCAACAGTCAAGTGAGCTTTGTGAGCGCGTTACAAGCGAGCGAGTTTTTGTTCATATGCCTTTCATCATAATTTCATGTTGGTGTAAAGTTTCAACATTTCTGGTGAGGTACTTGAACAATAACAGAATAATAATTGTGCTAAAATATTAACTTTATCATGTTTTCTCTCTGGATGTGCATATATCGAGGCGCTGTAGCATTTATCACACGCACAATGTTCATCTCTCTGCTCCCGACTTGCTATGATAACGAACTGCGTCGGTAAACGCTTGGCTGTTGACCGAATGATAAAACCCAGAAATGGGGTGATTACCTTTGCCGATTTCGCCCCCTGAACACACACACACAAAAAAAACATTTATGTAAAATTATGAGCGTTGTATCCGATATTTGATTGTTAGAATTCATACAAGAAAACACAGTGTTATAGGAAATCTTTTAAAATTCGATTTCATAGTGGAGCATGTCATTTGAAGCCCTCGGTACATTCCCTTGGAAAGCTAATAACAAAATTTACTGAATATGTCTACTACCTGTTATCTCACATAGTAGAAAAGTTATTAGCCTCTGAAAACCATCACAGTTGGGCCATGTCGTGCTGGGCCGGGCCGGGTCATGTAGGGCTGCTTGTTTCTCACCTGAACGTAAACATCGCTTTGCTCGCTACGCTCGCTTGCTCGTAATTACCCTCTTAAGACTTAAGATTTAGATTTTAAAGGAAAATCATAAAAATTTTAGATAAATTCCATTCCGCACATATGATTTATCTTTGTTGGTAGTAGAAAAATGACAGAGTGCTCAATCTTTTTATGACTTTGTTGATTCCGGAAACCAGACAAATTTATGAAAGAAAATTTACCATTTTTTTTTTTTATCACAGTCACAGTCAACAAATAACTTGGTTTGTATTTTTGTGGGTTTATATTGTTTATCAATATGTCTGCCATGATATATTAGTTTTAAGAAGCTATCCCTCAAAGTGAATAATTAACATATATGTCATGTACTCACTCACCTACAGACTCACTGAGTCACTGCACTGTATCTCTTTGAAAGATGAATTCTCAGCTGTATGTGGGTGTATGTGTTAAGAAAACAAAATTTTGCGCACTGGTAGACCTATATTCAGACTATATTTCTGGCAAAATTGGACCCCCGAGGGCTACCCTCCACATAGGAGGCTGCCCACAGCGATGCTCGTAGTTTTCTCCCGAGCTAAATTTGCAGTGACAGGTCTCCAGTGGAACCAGGTCTTAAGCAAGTTGGAACCTCTTGAAAGCCGCCTCCCAGACCCCTGGGGTCCTGGAAATTGGTAGGAGGCTGCCCTGTATCCTAGGAACGTGAAGTTTTGCGCAGTGATAAATCTCCACTTAGACCAGGTTACAGACAGGGTGGAATCCCCAAGTCTCCCACCGAGGGGAAGTGCCCCAAGGGGTCCTGGGCAATGTCAGTATGCATGACCATATTTGTTATTTATTTTTATTTTTTTTAAATACAGCTTTACAGCGTAAACTTTGCTCAGTGTTAAACCTCCATCCGGGCCAGGCATTTAGAAGGGTGGGGCTTCACCAGCCCCCACTGTTGGGCAGTTACTGGAGGGGGGATGCTAATTTGACTGGCCATTTTTTACCAAGGAACATAAAAATTTTTATGGAATAGTAGACCACCCTCTGGACCGGGTTTTAGACAAGATGGGATCCCCCCCCCGACTGCTTTTCAAAGAAGGCGCAACCTCCATGTGTCCTTGGCAATGTTCATATACACGACCATGCTCTTTGTACTTAGGAAAATGACATTTTGCATAGTAGTAGAACCTCTTCCAGAGCCAGATTTTAGAAAGCATGGAACTTCACCCCCAAATGAGGACGGCTAGTAGGGGATGGACGCTGCCACTCCACACAGTCATTGCTTTCTCTCGTAGGAAAATAAAATTTTACACAATGAAAGCCCTCCCACTGAACAAGGCTTTAGCCAAGTTGTAACCCTTGCGAGTTGCTCCCCCCGTAAACAATTATTTCCTCAACACTGGAACACTACCATGATTGGTTTACTTATTTAAGCTGTATTTTATCTTGCTTTTAAGTTTCTGGTTGAGATGTTAAACGTTAATGGCCCTTTTATTTTGTTTCTTTCTTGCTAAGTGGTAATCGTACATTCACTATGTTAAGCACACCTTCACACCAGAGATAAATGGCTCATTCACTGTAATAATTATTCCAAAGAATGGCCTCAATTACTCTCGAGTTTTAAATATAAGCCATAGCTTCCCTATCTTCTCCCCCCTCTCGATTTGTATACTGTGACTTAGAGATAAAACTAAGGTGCCATCTTATCTGGGTGTTCAAACCACATCAGGACCACATATCTGACATTATATATGTATATATATATATTCGGATTATGTGATTCATCAATAATTAATATGAATTACATTCTCTGAGCTTAATAATCAAAATTACAAATGAGTGTCTGCTCCCAGCATGCTCCGCTCCGATGCTCTGAAAAGCGTCGTTAGACGCACCCTGTGTAGTTAAAATTTGGGCCAACTGATGGACTCTGAGAAAATCCACCTTTTTTTGCGATTTTAGCAACGTTTCTTAAAATTCTGCAACCTGCAATTTACACAGTTAAATTTAGTTCCAGTCTTGTCATATGAATTGTCAGTCAGTCTGAGTAGCCTGCAGTAGTTCCAGTTACATGATTCATCAGTTAATCTGATTTATGATCTCTAAGCCCAACCCTCAGATTTATATGTGAATTCATGCTCGCCCTACGTGAGCTACACGCGGCTCCGCTCCGACGCTCCAAAAAAGCATCGTTAGAAACAATGAAAACCTGTGATTCCAAAACAGACCATCAGCGAAACACTAAGAAAATCCATGTATTTGCAACCGTGGCAACGTTTCGCAGAATTCTGGTAACTCTAAGGTAGCCGTCACATCAAAATTCGTCGTAAAAAGTTACACCTGTTAGAGCTGTTTAGAGAGTTCTACCTGCATCCCCCTCTGTTTCCATAAAGGACATGCATGCTTCGATACAGACTGACAAACATTTTCTTTTATCTATCTATCTATCTGTCTATATATCTATAAAATATGGAGGCTTCCAATTTCGCAGTACGGTGGGATCTCCCTCGGCAGTACCAAAAATATTAGAATATCGTTAAATTGTCCAAGGACTATTTTGAAAAGAAAAACTCCTATGAACATTGATAGACACCAAGTTATAATGGGAGATTGAGATCAAGGTCACTGATCTTATGGATGTCACCTTACGGTCAATAAGTCCATCAATTTTGGTGGTTCTAGCTTCAATCCTTCACAGAAAATTAGGTGACATCCGGAAAGGCCCCTTTTTTTATTTTTATTTTTTCCCAGGCGAGGTCCAGGTCGCTATTCTTGTGCATGCCACCTTAGGCCACCACAGTCTATAAGTTCACCAAGTTTTGCGGCTCTGGCTTTAATCTCTCATGGAAAGTAAAGGGATATCCAAATTATCTGGCAAAGTCCCAGTTTTTGACCCCAGGCAGTCTCAGAGAATAATCAACCAATTGGAATCATACTCCATTCCGGCCTACGTCCTCCTTAAGGCCATTTTGTAGTAAAATTTCTGCTTCCTGGCATTAGCGGATTTTGAGATAACGTGGCTGATTCACTTTTCTGTGTTCCGGATAATATCCGTGGATCCCGTTGACGGACTGTCGCCATATTTGGACAAAAGAAGCAGAGAGCTGTCCGACTAAGGTGACCAAGTGTGAAGGCTCTTGGCCGAATAGCCTTTGGAATATCTTAGTGTTAAATTAAGTAATAATAATAATAATAATAATAATAATAATAATAATAATAATGGCAGAACAAGAAAACTTCCCACAGAGTTATGGGATTTTCAGTTATAAATGACACAGTGGCACCGTAGTAAAACAGTAACAGTAACAACACATGACAGTCACTGTATAGCCTACTGTGGACAAGATGCTGGTTCAGTGGCAAGAGAAGCACATTGCTGAATCATCCTAGGCTAGGTTGATATTTCTGGGGATTCATATTTCCTCATCAATACGACCAGATTTTCCACAAGACTCACCAACATGTTATCGAACACTCCTGTTAATATCTCCTAAGGAAGAAGCCCATTCATGAATTTATTATCGACAGTTAGTATTAGTGGCCAAGAGGTAACATGTGAAGGTGTTTGGTTACAACTGATGTCCTTAGAATTTTCGGCCACAGGCATTGGGTTGTACAGATTTTGATATGAATCTGGCAAACAAAATAAATAAGTAGCCAAGCCAAAGCATTAGTTTTCGCTCATTAACTGCATCTGGCGCAGGAAGGCAGACCGCTGGACGCAGACTGAACTGGACAGACCACAAT
>JAGKTI010026270.1:0-13654 GCA_018397915.1 Birgus latro | reverse complement strand
TAAACGTTGTGAAATCATGATGCGGTGGCAAGAGTGAGATTATAAAGCCTTTGCTAGGCTGAAAATGTCATTAAAAAAATTTTCTAACCACCAGACCTAAGCAGTCTCTCCTATGCAAAGTAATACCATCCAGTAATAACAAGTTTGGAAAAAAGATGTCCATGGGGTGAAAAGATGAAACACTGACAGATAATTGTTTCATTCAGCTATCGTGACTAAAATACAGAATGTAGGCCCTCCATATCACCATACCCATACCTCAGACCAAGAGAGCCAAAGAACTCAATGTCTCTCGTACAGCTTATTTACAGCACAGGAACACAATCTTACTTCAAAACATTTTTTTTTTCTCCCTTGGATTTCTACAAACATAGCCTCGTTTCCGTGATCTGTTGTATTGCTCCACTAAGGACCGTGGACCCTCTCAAAGGGCAACATCTGTGATACTGCACAGCTCTTCACTGGGAGACCTTCTGGGAGTACGTTTTACTAACCCTGGATTGATTATTGCTTCCATACCTACAGTTCTTTGTGTGTACTATTTGTATTACATAGGTATGAATGTATGGCTTCCATTTTCTTATCGTCTGACTAATGCATATTGTAATTTGGTTTTGTAATACTTGTTCTAATGCTGTACACAAAGTGGTAGCGTTCAAAATGTACCAACGCTGTCTATTGCCTGAACCACATGCGCTACCGGATTCATACAGCATCAGCTGTTTCAAATACAAAGAATCCATATTTCAGATTCCACCTTGCTCCTTGCAGCAGCTTACTGGAGTAGCCTCCAGCACCTGTACTTCTCCCTCTTTTCCTTCATCCCTTTCATAAAGAAGTATCTGTTGTTCTGTCGTCACCCGATAAAACTGCTTTTTCATCAGACCTCTGCATCTCACTTTACTATGAACAGTTCCGATTCTGTTCTGGCAGCAGCATGGTATGTCAATAGACAAGTCTCTCATACAAGAGACAGCTCTACTAGTTAAATCCAGTTAATGCCACATGATTATATTCAGCAGAGGCTGAATTACAGACACCTGAGAGTGATGATGAGTAATGGATCTGGTCACTTCATTATAAGAAATCCTTTGTGAAGACAATTCGTCACTACTTAATGGGAGTGTTGAAGAAGCTCCTGGTAAGTTACACGATTCCCTGTGATCATACAGTGAAGGTATTACATTTACACTATAACTTTGCGGATATTGTTGATCTGGTACTCTTGATTTTGCAGAGCTTAATGTCCTTCGTCTACAAGGCATTCTTTTGCAACAGCAGGGGTTCATTGGAAGAATTACGGTAGGAAATTGGCTGGCGTAGTAAGAATATTTCTCAAAATAAATGGCAGTGCGGGATTTCGTGTAGATGTGACCCTCCCGCCGCCACCTTTTGATCCACCGGCACACGGTGGTGAGGCTGAAGTCCATCTCCTTGGCTATGGCGCGCGCAGACATCCCGCTCAACCACAACCACAGAAACTTGGAGCGGTCCGCCAAGCTTGTGACCCGTGGGGAACACTTCACGTCCATCTTTGTTAATGATACCTGAAAGTAATATCGTACAGCCAAAGATAATATCTGCCATTGTACAGTTAAGGATATACATAACGATACTCTTCATTAACAAGACGGCTCAGACTTATTCATGCTACACCCCCCTGTGTTATTAGATCATTGATGCATACCTCAATTATCATGCACCAAATATAGATTAGTGCACCATTAACACTAATCCGTTATAGGAAGGCAGCACACTAGCTGTGGTAAAATTATTGAAGTGGTAATTACTTTGTCACCATCCATCTACCCATCATCCAGTCCTATGCCTCCCCATGAGGAGCGTCGGAACCCGGGGCTAGGCAAGTTGGTCCTGACATTTAAGATGAGAGTGACCAGCCTCACTCATCCCTGAGTGGCATTACGTGAGGAATAAACCCCAACCACCCCTTGGATATAAACCTTCACCGGCTCAATCCGATTGGAGCGCCTTAATTACCCACTAAACCACCAGGCGCCATAATTTGGTTATATGGTTACCACCCAGCGTAGTGAATGATTTCCTGGTGTACAGGAAACCATCTGGCTTGTCACTCAGTGTAGAGTCACCCATAGGCAGAAGAAAGAGGAAAGAATGAAGGAATGAAAGACAGTAGAAGGAAAGAAGAGAGGAAAGGGCAGACACCCAAAGCAGTCATGCGAATAAATACTAACGTACATACTGTACAAAAATGGTGTCAATATTGTCACAGCATTTCAATCATGACAGCAATATGACATTTGAGTGTGAAAAAATGATATGGATGTTTTATAGGAAGTTGTGTCTTCACTTTCAGTATTTGTTTCTTGAATTATATTAGGAAAATTAGTATATATATTCTATACTGATTTTTCAAAATCCCATAAATGTACTCCCTGGATGCAACTCTGCGTATCCCTGGGGGTTTGCGATCCACAGGCTGATAACCCATGGATTAGTTAAACAGTTACTTTAAACTAAAAGCTATTTTCAGCTACAAAAATATATAATGTTCTGCACTACTGAGGGGAAGAGAAAGAGAGCTTTTGCAGACAGTTGTACATGGCTGACAAGGAGCCATTTACACAACAGCAGACTTAATCAAATGTGAACAGAACACTTCATAAACCTTAGCAACGTTGGTTTACGATCATAACATTTGTGTTCTCTAAAAGGACATCACAGTAACAAAAAATTCACGACATAACTCACGACCTGTGTGTGTGTGTGTGTGTGTGTGTGTGTGTGTGTGTGTGTGTGTGTGTACCAGTGTCAATCAGTAAGCGAGTCAGTCATGACTAATTATCATAAATCCTATGCATGTTCACATGCCCAAATTTGTCTTTTGAACTCTAGAGGATGACCATAATAAGCCTTGACGAGCTAATCTATTAGGGAAAGATACTTCGTCTGTTTCGCTGTGAGGTTTGATGCTTAAAGTTCTCATTTGATGGCAAGAATTTTGGTGGGGATAAAAGTGTACTGTTCTGCATACTGGCAATTTTTAGTGAATGATAACTTGTATGTGTGACTGGGTGCTATTTCCCCCAGAATAATCTCCCTACCTTTGTGACAACTTTTCTCGCCTATAAGTATGGTCACAAACTAGCACAGAGCATTTTCCATTATCTAATAGAAATGGTTTTGTGAATATTATAAAAGACATAATTTTTTTTTTTTCTCAAAGGATATACTGGTAATGTTACTGCTTCTCGAAGCTGTTATTCAGTGTTTTTAGTAAAACAATTATTTCTGCAGTGAATTAATCTGCTCTAGGCTTAGTATTTCAGTGCAAGAAACTCAATGTACTGCCTATATGATGCATAAAAAGTTCTACAGGCGCGTAGATACCGTACAACACTTACAGTTTCGTAATTATTTGCATATCACGATTTTTCTGTTCTGTGTGATGAACTGGTAGATAATGTTGGACAGAATGACAATATGCAAAAAAAAAATGTTCTGACATTCAAATGACTATCACTATCACCTTCATCAAGTGAGTTAGCAGTTAGGCGACATTTTATTGCAGAAATAATAGTACGAAGCAGAAAGACTGCACAGAACACTTTGTGGTTTGTACAGTGATGAATACAGAGATAATGACTCTTGATCCGAATAGGCTATTATAGGAATATCAAAATAGGCGTCCAACCTGCAACAAAAGAGATAGAGGATTCGTGACACAGTGTAGGGGCAAGATTTCAGAGTATGAAGAGCCAATGGGGGACGAAGGTAATAGATATACAAACTCTAACAGGTGCAAAGAATGAGACGAGGCAGAACATCATGGGGTATCATTTCGGGAGGTGGCAGGGACATTCTCCCATCTCCCATAACTCCCACCCAAACTTTGTAGGAAGGCCCACATATGACTCAAAATTTACACAAAGTACATATTTTGCGTGGTAAATTACACATACATAAATATAACAAAAAATTATTATAAATATTAGATATTTTCGAAATTTTCTTTTGTATATTTGGATTTTTTAAAGAAAACAGTCCATCGAGCCGGAGTCATCTGTGTGTTGGGTTTTTATTACTGTTTCCACTGCAAGACTGTCCTTCTATATCTGTAAGTTAATAGCTCTAATAGTAGAGTGTGGAATAGGTAGTTAATAGTTGAGTGTGGAATGTGGAATAACAAGTTTAACTTAGCTTAGATCTTAGAAGCAGTGGTTGTTACTTTGAGATATTGCTATCCAGCCTGTCTGATTCATATTTTTGTACAAAGACATACCTCGTAATTAAGACAAAACTCTCTTAAACTTTGTCATCCGCAGTATTTGAAGTAAGTATTAGCACGGAAAGGGAGAGAATAGTAAAAATATTAGTTCAGACCTTTCACATACACCACAGCCCTGTTAATAATTTCAGTTGACTTCACTTAATAATTCAGTTGGCACACGGTCCCCTGACAAGTCAGTGTTAGACTTGGGGAAAAAAATTACTTAACTGTCCCGACAAATCTCAACTCGTCCTCTCTTTCTGCGCGTTATATTGTTTTTTGAGGAATTGAAGACATTCGTTTTCTTTCCGGAGACCAACCAGCTACAAAGTAAATATCATATAACGGTTAAGGGGTACGATTACGAGGGTTTAGATCATCTGTCAACAGTTCCTTTTTTCTTTTTCTTTTTTTTTGAGCTCTGAAAGGACTCTGAATAAAATTAGCCTAAATATAATACAACAGATTGACTGTGATGACGCTTTGATGGCTGGACCATCTGCATTTACCGTGACCTTATTGGTGTGTAGCCCCTGCTGACAAACTGCCCGATTGTGACCTTTATCTGGTATTGCTGCACAAGATTTACTGTAAGTTAAGCGAAGTTAGGCTTGGTTTTGGTAGGTTAGGTAAGGTCGGGAAGGGCTGGTTGTGTTACGTCATTTATTTAATCAACCTTAAGTTTTTAAGATTATGTTAGGTAAGTTTAGCTTTATTATGTTAGCTCACATTAAAACATATTTCACCTCTCAATGTCCATCTTTCAAGCCCTGCGTATTTGTTTGAGTTTGTAAAAAATGTCAAAAAAGGGAAAAGCAAATGCTCAAGAAAGAAGTTACGACAACAATGAAAATTGTCCTCTGGAATAATACAGGCTACAATTTCCTTCTTTGTGGTAAAGAGAAGCACACCAAGAAATTGCAAGACAAGTTTGTCTGCGGTGTCATGCAACTGTACCAATAACAAGACTGAATGAGAACCATTTGACACCTTTCCTTGGCAAAGCTCCAGCGACGCCAGATGACTGATAAAGTCTGCAGGATCACGGTACCACATGGCTGACAACAAACAGTGTAGCAACACTGTGCCACATGGCTGACAACAAACAGTGTAGCAACACGGTGCCCACAACTTACGGTGAAGGTGCGGGGGCAGGTGCGGCAGGAGCGGGACTTTCACAATCTGTGCATGAACTGATCACTGAATGCTGACTCCCTTTTTTGTTTGTTTGTTGACATTCGCCCCATCAACAAGTGGGGACTCGGGCAAACAAAGAGCCCGTCGCAGATGAGGCCGATAAAGGCTCCCCTACGGAAGCATAGCTGTGCAGGCCGAGAGATGGACGAGGAGGGGCGGCAGAGGCAGGGAAGAAGACGAGAGCACTGGCGGTTGATCGAAGGGCCGGCTGTTCGGTGGTCTACGAGGGCAGGGCGGGACGGCAGCCGGATCGAAGGCTCGGCGCCGATGGAAGAGGCGCCGACAGCTGCAGGTCGAAGAAAACGCCCCGACGCTGCCTTCAACCCCCTTGCCCTTGATGGTGTAGGGCTACGGACTCGCCCAGCTCCCCAGCAGCCGATCGAAAACTTAGAGGGAAGGCCCAGTCACGGTCGACATGGAGGGAAGGCCCTGATCCGGATAGTGGCGTCGGCCGTCGGACTATGGCGGAGGAGCCTCGACATCCTGGTCTGCTGGATCTAGGCCTGCGTCCTCCTGGTGGCAGCAACAGGCCAAACCCCCTCAGTTGATGGAGAGCTGCCGGTCTCGCAGCCCTTACTGTATATACACACTGCCTGTCAGGGAACAAAGAACACTACCCCTCTCTCCACACCAGCCAGTGAGCCTCATCCCTCTCACCACATCAGCCAGTGATCAGCTCTCCTCTCACCACATAAGCCAGGGAATACCTCCCCTCTCACTACATCAGCCAGTGAACACCTCCCACCTCACCACACCAGCCAGTGAACACCCCTCCTCTCACCACACCGGAGAGTGAACACCACCCGTCTCACCACGCCAGCAAGAGAACACTGTCCACCTCATCACACCAGCATGTAAATAACTCCCTCTCACCACACCAGCCAGTGAACACTTCCACTTTAATCACACGTGCCAGAGAATACTTCCATTCTCACCACACCAGCCAGTGAACGCCTCCCCTCTCACCACACCAGCCAGTGAACACATTTCCTCTCACCACACCAGCCAGTGAACACCTCCGTACATGCTGTTGGCCCCCTTTGAACTAAGACTGACGATAGTATTCTCGTGTGTTCGGTGTCAGTACAAAAGAGGTGCATTTATGATGCTTTTATTGAATGCAGTTGTTGGGTAATCCTTACACGACTTTATTTGGCCAAGATTCATAGTCGTTTATACTTTGAACAAAACTAAATCGCAAAATGTTTCCTTTCTCTCTCTCTCTCTCTCTCTCTCTCTCTCTCTCTCTTTCTCTCTCTCTTTCTCCTTCTTTCTTTCTCTCTCTTTCTTTTTTTCTTTCTCCTTTTTTCTTTTTCTCTTTTTTTTTTTTNTTTTATTGAATGCAGTTGTTGGGTAATCCTTACACGATTTTATTTGGCCAAGATTCATAGTCGTTTATACTTTGAACAAAACTAAATCGCAAAATGTTTCCTTTCTCTCTCTCTCTCTCTCTCTCTCTCTCTGTTGGCATTGGATTATGTGTAAATATAGATTCGCAGAGTATACTGTATTGTGGTAAGATTGTTTTTTCTTTTTAAATCATATCGGCATTATTATCGTTCTTACCTAATTTCTGTGAATAAATGTGATGACAGTGTTCCGTAAAGAGTAACAGGGAAGTACAACATTTAAGATGAGTGTCAGATTAGTGCCCAGTGATATAGGTCATAAAATCATCTATATCATTATCAACTATGATTTCAAGCCTTCGAAATTTTCAGTCCCAATTTACGTGCTTCCTTTGTACATGCACATTATTTTCCAATCTCTGTTTTTCTTGTCGTATCCAGGCTATGCAATCCTTGTGCACTGCAGTATATTTTCATTCCCATTTCTCCCACACTCCAATTTTTTATGCACGAGTCATTCCAGAATTTAACTCACCTTCATTTAGTTGTACTGCAGTCTCTGTGCTCATGTTACTGTTCATCAGGGACTTTTTTTTTTTTTTACGAATCAGTTTACTGCACTTTTTGACTACTTTACTGTTAAATTCCTTTACGCATTTCTGACTCTTTTTGTCAGGGCACCTTAGTACATTTGCAACAGCAACCAGTGTTTTTGTCATTTTTTAAAAATCGAGATAGATAGAGGAAGAAAAATAAATTAAATAAAACAATAATTGATAAGCCAGATTACAGGTGTCCTCCATTCATAAAAATTTGTAACATTTGGACTTCAAGTTGAAGTTTGGGGGAGAAACTGTTCTATGAAAGCGAGTTCCGAAGAGTAGAAGTTCGGGGAATAAAACAATTTTGATAGGCAGTTCTGCAGTATGGCAGTGTGACAGTCCAGTCAGAAGTGCCATCATATGCCCATGAAGCACGGGGTAAGTCGTGAAGAGGTGGCACAGTGGACACTACTTCACTTTTAGCGTTGGCATTAAAGAATCTGTTAAATAATACAAGGGAGGAAACATTCCTTTCTTACTTGTAGAAGTATTTCATTTGTAATTACTGGGTTATTAATTATTCTTATAGCTTTGGTCTGAATTTGTCCAGTTGTTATAGTGCAAGCACTCCATATCCACTCCACAAGCTGAACAGCATTCTAGCTCTGAGCGCACAATAAATCTTGTAAATTGTAGTTAATTGCTCGTCACTGAAGAAGTTGCGGATTCTGTACAATAATCTAAGCTTCTTTGAAGCGGTTTTTACCATGTGATTTAATGACTATGAGAGGTGCAACTGATGGCATTGTTAAGTGAAACACCGAGAATTGCAATACTTTTACAGATAGGAATATTGCTGGCCATGAAGGTAATAAAAGGATCAACAATATCAGTCTATTAGTAAATTCTAAATCTGTGTGGTGTTCCAAGCAATAAACAAGTCAGTGTTTTTATTGTCTTGATATGGAGGTTACTGTGCTGAGCTGAGAGACTGAGATATCTGTCTTTGCGAATCGGTGCTTAAGTGATAAGGAACTGTGGAATGCTGAGCCACCTGCATACGAGTGAATGGATTTATGGGTGACAGGCACGAGATCATTAATATGAATTAGGAACGGGGTTGTAGCCAGGACTGATCCTTGTGGCACGCCCACATTAACCGAGTGGAGATAGGAAAATATATCATCTAATTTTATCTTTATGCTGCTGGGATATGAGGAAATCAGTGGAGCAAAAGATTATAGGCCATAGCAATGGAGTTTGAATAGGAGGGAATGGTGCCATGCTCTGTCAATAGCTTTAGGAATAGCAAGCGCTACTGTATGGGTTTCTCCATGTTGGTCAATTGAAATGGATGGTATGACTCAGGAGACTGAGTATATCAATAGGGGATCTTCCATGGCGAAAACAATACTGTCTGTCATTAATTATGATTTTGGATTCAAGATGTTTAACAGTGTGCTTATTAATGACAATCACAAATACTTTACTAAGAGAAGATGTAGCAGCTTTTCGTCAGTAATCAAAGGGATTAAATGAACTTCCTGTCTTTGGAACTGGGTGGATATTTGTTCTTTCCATGAATTAGGAAATGGAAAAATACCAATGCATACTCTGAATAATGTAGCTAGAATAGGAGCTAGAATAGGGGAACACCTTTTTCAAAACTATCTATCTGTCTATTGCCAGACGTCTTAATCCCGTAAGGGGAGGCCACAAACAAATCGCCTCCAGGTCGCCCTGTCCCCCGCCATTTCATTGCCCTGCTTCCAGCTCACACACCCCTCTCTCGTATATCTTTCCACTCCATCCCTCCATCTCATCCTTGGTCTCCCGCTCCCTCTCCCTCCCTCCACCTCACTCACATACACTCTCCTCGTCAGACTCTCACTCTCCATCCTCTCCACTTGGTCAAACCACCTCAGTGAGTGTCACCTAACGCTTCCTATCACATCCACATCCACACCACAACGCTCCTTCACTTCCTCATTTGTCAGTGTCTCTCCATGTGACTCCACATGCTCCTCTCAAATAGCTCATTTCAAATAACTTTTTCAAAACGATTGGAGGAATTCCAAGTGGCCCTGAAGCTTTGGAGTTTGGTAAGTTGTCTTGAATAGATTTTATGTATATAGTATATGTCATAAGTGGATCAATTTGGGGAGTTAGGTTGAATTTCTGGCAGACCTACTGTCAAGGATGTTTGCTTTTACACAAAGGTCATTTACAATATTTCCATTTGAAGATTTTAGTGGGGGATTTGGTGGTGACTTTTTAAAGTTATTGTTGAAAGAAATGAGAGTTGATCAGAATATTCTATTGTCATTAGGATTATTTAATAGTCTGGACGCTTCGTTGTGAAAATAGTTTGATTTGGGTAGATTCATTAATGCGTTTGCTTGGTTTCTAGCAATATGAAATTAACTGGGGGATTTTTTTTTAACTTTAAGTAAGAGTTATGTGCTAAGGACTTTTGGGTCGTTCTTCTGCCACAGTTGCTGTCAAACCATTTCGAGGAGTCAGATCCTTTAGTAAATTGTTGAATTGGTATGAACAATTCCATACCAGCTTGTAAGGGTACTGGGTCAGTGATCTGGGACTGGGTAGAACTTATGTCAGTGGAGAAGAAAGACTGCCTTAGAATATCAGTAAGAAAACTTCTAAATTCATCCCAGTCTGCTCCATCAAAGTGCCATCTGATCACCCTAACTGGTTCAGAAGGGGGAGTTTTGAGGCATGTGAATAATAAACCTTTGATAAGATTGTGGTTGGGGGATCGAAGAGGTGACAATGGATCTATCCTGTATTAATTTGGATTATTTGTCGGAAATAGGTCCACGAGATAAGTGCTATGGCCTGGAATATCTGTTATTCTGGTTGGTTGTTTTTCCAGTTGCGTGAGGTTAAACAATTTTGCAAAAAACTCACACTACAGACCATCGTCAGTCCTGGATAAGTGCAATAACCAGTCTACATTACTAAAGTTAGTCACCCAAAACGGATTTTTCGGTGGTTAGGGTGAGGTTTAGGTAACTGTGTTAACCAAATATGTCAGGTTCTGAAGAAACATTGAGGAAACGATAAACTATACAGATATATTTAGGTATACTTGAGTAATTTAGTTTATCTAATGAGAGATCAAAGTCAACTGAACCGGCACCTTTCCGTTGACGAACACGATCTGTGGTTGCAATAACCGCTGTCAACACAGACGCTTGATGACAACCAGAGGAGCCGTAAGCCGCCAGGCCTCCCCTGCCGGTCGTGGCAGTTCAACGTACCACCGAATTTGCTCTTAATACTGCAGAGGCCACTGCTAAATTGGGATGTAAATAGTTGTGATGTCTAATATGCATATCGTGTAGTGTAGACAGTCAGAGGTAGAGGTTTACGAGTACGCTGGCTCACTCTCTGCGTTAATGAAAATACTGGTAATGTTCACATTTTGAGAGTCACAGATTCTCGTAATGCTGTCAAACAATCTGCATAGACTCAACCATTAGTAACCAACATCATCATCATCCACAAACTGCAGATTAAAAGCATTTCATCATTCACTGTTTATCCCTAATTCACCAATGATTTATAATTCACATTTTGACTTATCCAAGAGACTCATTGACATACCTGGTATAATCAAGGAAAACATTCAATCGTGTGTTACTCCAGTACTGCTACCGAATCACTCAACAAAATATCCCAACAGAACTTTAAGATAGTACAGATTAGTTGAAGCCTAGAACAAGCAGAGGGGAGAAGAACGAGAGATCTGTGTTAGAACAGGAATTAGTAAAGACCTGAAGGAGGGTGAGGTCACCCGTACTATTAATATAATAAAATAGTAATTTCATGTGAATGGGCCAAGAGGATTAATGATACGGTCACCCCACACAAATTTATGGAGACAAAATCATCCAAGAAAGGAGGAGAAGGGAGGTAAGTCAACAAGTCGCCATGACGTGAAAAACAATCACTACCAAGGGAGAAATAGAAAGCGGCACACAAGCATAAATCTTCATGTGCTGGAGGCACGGGAGCTTGACAGGACTAAATAAATGATCATAATGAACTGCATGTTGGATTAAAATTGAAGGGACGAAAAAACAGTGTGGAAAACTTAGAAAAACATAACCAGACATAGGCTCAGGATGCTTAGCAACACAAATTTCTTGGCACTAAATTACCATAGGTTGGTGAGGAATAATCAAAGATTGGAAATCATTATACGGGGCACTAACATTACATATATTTCTTTGTAAATTAGACTTAAACTCGTAATGATGCATGCCAGAATGTGGCATGCAGGCTAATTTAGTTACATCTAATTACTTCTCTCATCCCCTTCTCTTGATGTGGTCTGTCGTCATGTGCGTCAGAAAATATTTATCGTTCATAACTGAGGATCTGCTTTTCCCTCCATTAATTATCACTTAACACACAATCCTTTGGAAGACTGGTTATAATACTCCCTGAGGAATGGTAAAGTTGGGCCGGGATCTTTCTTCGTATATACTAAAAATAATCAGCGTTAAGGTATGCTACTTTCAAGTTATTTATTTTTCTGTCTTGACTATTTTAAACACTGCACTTAAGTGTGCGTCCACAAAGCAGGTGGAATAAAATAAATAACCGTGATCGTACTGACAGGCTGAATGGAGACAGTTTCTACCCCTTCCCTGCAAGAGGTTCTTTCCTGAGCTCAACAGCATTGTTCACTGGTAGTAAGGAAAACAAAAGATTAATAGCCCATAATACTGACGTTAGCCTATTCCGTATGTTTTTCATATGGGCAATTCATTAGCACAGAGTTTAAAACAACATTTTCATTTATTTATTAATTCTTTTTTGTGCTAAAGTTACATCTGTTTTCTGATATTATATGCGAAGTACTCACTCCCTTATTTTGTGGTAATAGAAATTTAGAAAGCATGTTTACACAGGGAAGTAAACTTCATTGCAGTCTCTCCTACAACTAAATGACTTTGGTTATCCTACATTAGGTATTCTTTGCTCTTGTATATCCTAGAATCTTTACGAACTGTATGTGAACCAGTCTTACGTGATACATGACATGTTACGATTAACTCAGCTGTTAGACATTATAAAATTAGGAGAGGAAGTGAACATTCATTCTAATCATACAGCATCTGACGTTCGATGCAAAACAAAAGTATATTTACAGTAAACTGAATTAATGATTTTCATTATATCCCATATGGCAGTTCTGGCCTATTCCCTCAGTACCGTGAAGTTAACACCTTTAAATTACTTCGAAGAAAATCCATGCTAATTTATAATAATGATCTTTAAAACTGTGAACGGAAAAGGTGTCATATGACTGACAACAAAGTAAGTAGCAAGACAGTGCAACATCACATACAACTGTGTAGCAACACTGTGGCACATGACTGACAACCAAGTGTGCAGAAATACGGAGGTAAATGATGAAAACAAAGTGTAATGCAACACAGTGCCACATGACTGACAACGAAGTGCGAAGCAATACGGTCCCACATGACTTACAACAAAGTGTGTAGCAACACGGTGCCACATGACTGAAGACAAAGTGGATAGCAAAGAGGTGCCCCATGACTGACAACAAACAGCATAGCAACACGGTGCAACATGACTCACGGCGAAGGTGCGGGGCAGATGAGGTCGGAGCGGGACTCGCAGAACCTGGAGCAGCAGCTGAGCACTGAGTGCTGAACCTCCTCCCGCGGCCTTTATATAAACACTTCCTGTCAGTGAAAAAAGAATACCACCCCTCTCACCACACCCGCCACAGAACTTCTCCCCTCCCACCACATCACCCAGTCAACACCTCCCCTCTCACCACACCAGCTAGTGAACACCTCTCATCACATCAGCCAAGGAACACCTCCCTGTCCGCATCGGTAGAGAGGTGGCCTACAGTCCTACCGGACCCAGGTTGAAATCCCCGCTGGGGTAGGGAATAGTTTCAGGATTTGAATTTCATTAAACCAGAATTTACTGATCTATCAGAAGACCCACCGACTTGTCGTAAAAATACCCCCGCTAATACCAATACACCAGTCCTGTATGAGACAGCCCTAGCATGTATTCAATATGGACGGTGGGTGTTAGCGCCGAAGTGGTGGCATGTAGGGGTGTATGGTATGTAGGAGGACTGCTGGGACTTGATAGCAGGCTGTAAAGCCTATGCCCAGAGTTGGACACATAAAAAAAAAATGTCACTACATCAGCCAGTGAACACCTCTCCTCTCACCACTCCAGCCAGTGAATACCTCTCCTCTCACCACTCCACCCAGTGAATATCTCTCCTCTCACCACTC
>JAGKTI010026269.1:0-13655 GCA_018397915.1 Birgus latro | reverse complement strand
ATAGATAGATAGATAGATAGATAGATAGATAGATCGATAGATAGATAGATATAGATATAGATATAGATATGAGAAAGGACATGTAGAGGTGTATGGTATGTAGGAGGACTGCTGGGCCTTGATAGCAGACTGTGAAGCCTATGCCCAGAGTCGGACCAAAAAAAAAAAAAAAAAGCTATAGACTTGGAGCGTGGAAATCGGCGACATAATAGAAAGAGGATCACCAGGCAGAACACAAACATCGTGGCGAAGTTACGGTCTTTATTTGCTGACGTATCAGAATATTCTTATTCCATCTTCAAAGCAAAATCTACAATCGAGAAATATACACAGTTAAGATTTTTATATCTTATAACGATCAAAACAAGACTGAAAACATGAAAGTACATAAACTGTCAATCTGTCTATCTATTGCCAGACACAACAATACTGTAAGGGGTGGTCACAACAAATCGCCTTCATATCGCCCTGTCCCCGCCATTTCATTGTCCTGCTCCCAGCTCACACCCCCCTCTATCATATACCCTACCTCTTCACGCCATCCCTCCATCTCATCCTTGGCCTCTCCCCTCCTCTCCCCCCCTCCATCTTACTCACATACACTCTTCTCGTCAGTCTCTCACTGTCCATCCTCTCCACATGGCCAAACCACCTCAGTGTGTTTCTCCTAACGCTTCTTATCACATACACACCACAACGCTCTATCACTTCCTCATTTGTCAGTCTCTGTCCATGTGACTCCACATTCGCTTCTCAAATAACTCACTTCCACTGCTCTCACTCTTGACTTCTGTCCCTCTAACAAGGTCCAAGCTTCACTTCCATACGTTAGAGCTAGTATCACGATACTGTCATGTAGTAATTTCACTACCATGCTCACTTCCCTGTTTCTTATCAATGATTTCAAGGAACCAGCAACATTTCTTCCTTGTTGTACCCTTTCAATCACCTCACCCTCTAAACTTCCATCCTTACTCATCACACTATCCAAGTACAGTACTTAAACGCACTCACATTTTCCATTTCCTCCTCATCCAGCCTCACTGTACAATCACTGACTTCACTTTTCTCGAAGACCATAATTTTACTCTTCCATACATTCACCTTTAGATCTCGCTTCTTACACACTCTCCCAGACTCATCCACCAAGCCTTGCAGCTCTCCTTCGTCGTCACTTAATAATACAGTATCATCTATAAACAACAGTAAAGGGAGTTTCGAAACCCTCTCTCACTAGGGCCATTCCAACATCCACTGCCCCACCTTGTATCTCTTTTATAACCCCATCCAAATACAGATTGAACAACCATGGAGACATAACACATCTGTTTATCAATTCAACCTTCAGACAGAAAAATTCACTCAGTTCGCTCTCCACATGCACTGCAACCCTAGCACCCTCATACATACTCTTCATGGCATTCAGCAACTTCCCATCTAACCCATATATTAATACTTTCCATAATCCTTGTTTATCCACCCTGTCATATGCTTTCTCCAAATCCATGAAGGCTGCATACAACTTCTTTCCCTTCTCTAGAAACTTTTCCACTGAAAGTCTAAGAATGAATATCTGATCTACACAACCTCTTCCCTTCCTATAACCTCCCTGTTCTTCTCCAACTAATTCCTCTGTTATTTCCCTAACTCTGTCAATAAGTATCCTACCGTATACTTTTCCTCTTACACTAAGAAGACAAATGACCCTGTGATTACCACAAACTTCATTCTCCCCTTTTCCTTTGTACAGGGGAATAATTATACCTGACTACCAATCCTCCGGGACTCTACCGTCCTCCCAGGCCAATCTGCACATCTTCCACATCCATTCTACCACTATCTCTCCCCCATGCTTCAGCATTTCACCTCACACTCCATCAATTCCTGGGGCTTTCCCTATTTTAACTTTCTTCATCGCTTCGACAACTTCCATCCTACTGATTTCTTCCTCTCTTCTCACATCCCTCAGTCTCCCAGCCATTCCCCAGCCACTTACACTCACATTTCTTTCATTCCCTATGCTCAACAATTCCTTATAGTGTCCTCTCCATCTGCTCACTTTTTCTCCTTTCTCCACTAGTAATCTACCATTTTTATCTTTCATTCCCCAGCTAACTTCTTTGGCACCCTGTCTAACTATCTTTACCTCTTTCCAGAACATTTCCTTACATTCCCTCCACTTTGCACTCAAATTCCTTCCAAATTCCTTATCCATCCACTCTCTTCTTACTCTCTCTTACTAATCTTTTCACCTCTCTCTTCCTCTGTACATATGACTCTCTTCCGTTTCTCTGCATCTTTCGTGCCCCTGTTTCTCATCCACTAACTATATGCTTTCTTCTTTTGTGCCACAGCCTCTCTCACCTCTTCAGTCCACCATGCTGTTCCCTGCACCCCATTTCGTCTTCTCTTCACCCCACACACCACCTCACATGCTGCAAAGATTTCTTCTGTGAATATCTTGCACACATTTTCCACATCCCCCACCTGCTCCAGTCCATATTTACCCAAGGGCTCCACCACTTCTCTCTTATATTCAGTTTTTTTTTTCCATCCTCTTGTAACCTTTCCACTCTCCTTGTTCTATTTCCCTTCTTCTATTTCTCCATTTCATTTGGACCTTGATTTGACCACCACGAAATGGTGGTAAGAAAGTCCACTCCCACAACCTGTATATACTCTTGCATCCATTATGCACCTTCTCATCCTGTCATCGACACACACATAATAAGTCATTGCCTTCCGTTCATGCAGTCCAACACCCACCCTTCTCATCACTCCCCACACATACCTATGGCTCATTTTGTGCCTGAAGAGGGTATTGGCTATCACCAACCCCCTCCCGGCACAAATGTCCACTAAAGCACTACCATTCTCATCCATCTCTGCAGGCACACCCCACTCACCAACTACTCCATCCACCTTCACAGTCGCCGTACATAAACGAAGTCCACAGTACATAAACGACGTCCATTAAAATACTGCAGTCGTAAACCAATAAGTAATTAAATCTAAAATAAAGGGGGTAAGAGTAAGAAAGCAAAACATATCTGTAAAATAGTAAGTGCAATACTGTAAAAAAAAAAACCAATGTGGAAAACAAAACAGTTCACAGGAAGCCATGTCACTGAGAGTTTTTCAAGGTAAAAGACACCATTCCCTCACACTTACAAGCATCAGTTGTTTACCTCTTCACATGTGCCAGCTATAGGGTGGCATATACAGGTAAAACAATAAGACACCTACAGACACGAATCCATGAACACTTAAGTCGTTCAGTTCGAACAGGTCAGTTAATCACCAATCCACCACACTCAGCAATGAGATCACTCACAACATGACCATCCTTTCTCTCGTTGCCACTTCACAATTCTTGGTGGTAGCAGCAATGACACAGACCTTCCCATTATGGAAGCTTTGTACCAATATCATTTTAACCCTTCAATCAGTGACATGGCTTCCTGTGAACTGTTTTGTTTTCCACATTAGGTAAGTTTTTTACAGTATTGCATTCGTTTTTTTTACAGATAAGTTTTGCTTTTTTACTCCAACCCCCTTCATTTTAGATTTAATTGCTTATTGGTTTACGAACGCGGTATTTTAACCCCTAAACCGCGAGTCGTCACTTTCGTGATGGTCGGGTGCAATGGATCATACCGTGGGGCGTCACTTCTGTGACTGTTTTTTTTTTTTTTTTTTTAAATTCGCACAGGCTTTCAGGTGGTAACTTGTATCATCTATCAGCACTGCCAATGTCCAACAATAGTCAGAGCTGCTAATGTCATCAGTACTCCCATCCATTCTTGACAATTTAGCCATTTTCCCCCATTCTAGACTCCCCTCCCTACCTCCCCTCCATTACCCTCTCGTATCGTCTGCTCAGTCACTCTGCGCTACGTAAATCTTCCCTGGAATTTTCCACTGTTTTCATCCATTGAAATGAGCCCTATGTCCTATTCTTATACAAAATAATATATATATAAAAGAAATAAGGTAATTGATAGTGCCATACACCTGGAATTGGCTAATTATCACTTGGCAACATACAACCTGCACTTGTTCACTAATTTCCCCTGCTTTTTATCCCGTGATATATGCCGTATGAGCTACTCTCGTAATATAAATGTATATAAGAAAGAAAGAGAGAAGCCTGAGTGATATTTATATTCACCTGGAACTACCTAATTTATTAAGTATTGTCTAGATTTCCCACGACTTCTTTCTTAGTATATACATTAGCAGCTGACATTTTCAACTCTTGGCTAACGAGATACGTATTGTACATTCAGTTCACTCTCGTCCTTCACGGTGAAATCACATCGCAGTCGCACCCCTCCATTTCTGCCATTTTTCCACCCATTATAAAAGGCCCTGTGACCTCTACCCCTACTAAACATCGTGTGGGAAGCGGTAAAGGACTGTAGATATATCTAAGTGTAATAAAGTACTAGAAATAATAAAGTGTGAGTGCGTATATGAGTAAGAAATGAGATAACACCAGCCGAGAATTAGAGGGAGTGGGAGGCTCATACGCACTCGTATTTTACAATGCTTTCACAGTGTTTTTTTTTTTTTAGTATGGATTCCAAACTACTTGGAAATCATTGAATAGTGTTTCTAGTGATAATATCTGGCAGTGGTATTCAGATTAGGGGATGTCGGGAAGTGTAAAGTGGAGACTTAGTTACCCAACTTCAGAAGTCTCCACAAGTTCTACGGTAGTCGACGAGTGCTAAAAAAACATTCCAGGAGAAAGCTGAAGGTATGTGCCATATGTATATATAATTATAATATTCTAGGACTAATAATTGATTTTTGGCAAATATTTTTAAAAAGTCAGTCGGAGCGCGAATATCCCCACGGGAATGGCACGGATAACCTCCGACAACCCCGCGGTGTAGGGATTAAGAGAACAAGAGGCATTCACTGCCTGCTGGCCCCTCTGAACCCTTTTAGTGGACAGTGATGTGTCCTGAACTACAGTCTGGCCATAGCCAGACGATTTCATTTACTTTAGTAGAGACTACACCCGGCTGAAAGGGTTAAGACATTAATTAGTAAATAAATAAACAAATAAAAGGAAGAAGTATCCAGCCACTGACTGGTGATGGTTCTACTTCTTTTCCAGCAACCATTTTAACATGAGTGGTGGTCGAGTGGCAGTGCTGAGATGCTGTTCGAAAGGACATGAGATCGATCCCAGGCTGGGGCTTGGAACTGTTTTGGGGTATGAAAATCATCGAAACAGTTCTGGCATAAGTTGCACCCATGCCATTAAACACTGCCCTAATACCATCACTCCAGTCCTGAATGAAACAGGCCTAGGGTGTAGTCAGTAAGGACGGCTGGTTTTACTGTCCGAAATGGTGACATATGAAGGTGCGTGATGCCACCTGTCGAGCGTAGGTGGGCAATTCCTGCCGTCACTAAATAGGACAAAAGTGCCAGTCTTCGCCAGATAACTTAATCTGAGAGCTCAAAGTTGGTCAACTTCTTCTTCATCTCTTTGAATGATCTCTTTGTCAGCAAAACAACAGGAATAATACCAACATCAGTTTTACTCAATGCTATAAGGATGAGAAGTAGTGAAATAGAGAAATATAAAGGCAAACAAATGGTGTGGATGTATCATCTATGTCTTGGGAATTAATGTTATTCTTTTTCCATTAGTTATTGATGGGCTTTATTCATTATTCATTTCATATATCATGATGGAATTCGAAGAAATTTACTTATTCAGGATATATGCAACGATGTTTTAATGTGAAATGTTACAGCAACATGGTTGAAGATTGTATATACAGGCATTATGTCGGGATGAAGCTTCCTGCCTTGTGTCTACTTGGGCAATACCGCGCGCTGCGGATCGGGCGAAAAAAAGCTCGGCCAAGTAGACAGATCAGCTGACCAACCCAAACATTCAAGATGGCGGAGGATGCTGCTCAGTCACTGATTGAAGAAGTTTATTTGATGAAGTCTGTATGCTCAAGTGTGAATAAAACTCCACTATAACACATTAATAACCACTTTTATATACGTGATGATGATGATGGGAGGCCTTATACTTCGTCTTGGCTTTGAGATTGGTGCTTCGTCACCAACACGTTCATAGCGGTTTTACAAACAAACTAGACACTATACCCAAAGACTCTCTGATATTTCATTACTTAACACAATGAATTTGGTGAAGTTTAGCATCCTCATAGGAGTGAAAAAAGTCCACAGTTGGAGCATTTGCAGTGCAGTTGAAGTGGCCGCCAT
This sequence comes from Birgus latro, assembly GCA_018397915.1. Classification (NCBI taxonomy): domain Eukaryota; kingdom Metazoa; phylum Arthropoda; class Malacostraca; order Decapoda; family Coenobitidae; genus Birgus; species Birgus latro. Next base: position 7,394 of record JAGKTI010026269.1, on the reverse strand, counting down.
CTTCTTTGTTTACAAACAGTGGAGGGCGCCGACCGATCCACCTCATTTTTTCGCTCTCTTCGCCCGGCGGAAGGAAAAACTTGCACGCCGAGCAATTCTGTCTACCAGCGAAGCGCTCCGTAGCGCCCCGTGGCACTCGGCCAAGTAGACACAAGGCTGGAGAAAGGTTGGCGGCTTGGCGGCTGGAACGTTGTTTTTGTACTTTGGAGGTTTCGCTACGCTACTTTTCGGGTAACGCGCATTCGTCTTCACGCGATGTTGGTATTAATGATTACATTTTTCAATATGTAATATGTTGTACACTCTCTTCAGCATTTAGCACATGACTAATTAATGGTTTATAAGGCTAAATAATAACGGCTTCACACCATTGGTGCACCAAGATATCTATGAATATGTGATGAGTAGGGTCAGACCCAACTCGCATTAATGGGTGTTAGTGACTATTTACTTGACTGATCTCAGTAAAACATATCTATAAAATGACTATAGTATGTGAAGGATGATTTCATCGAGAAATAACGTAAGGTGCATCCTTAGAACTCGTATGACTACTTCGGTTCCACAGGGTAGACCAACTTGTGGTACCGAAGTAGCTGGCGATCACCGGCAACTACGATTTAGTGACGGCAGGAATTGAGCCTTAGGAACGGGCTGTGTACTCCATGTTCAGAGCCAGATAAATAAAAAATGTGAAATATGCGAACAAAAGTATTTCATGTGTCCGACTTTGGGCATATTTTTGATCTTTTTCCGCCTGGTGGGTTTTTTTTTTTTTTTTTTTTTACAGGGATTCATTTAGTTCAGAACAGACTTTTCGAACTGACAGGGTTGAGTATTGCCATCATTAACTTCTTCACTAAGTGGACTCACTCTCATAAGGTGAATGCAATTGTCTAGAGTAAGAATAATCTAATACATCATACTAATTAAGGATGGATCCCTGATGTCCAGCTGTTTTCTTACGCGCCGTCACAGGGCGTCACGCATCCTCACCAGTCTCATTCAGAATTATGTGGTAGAATCAACGTGGGTCCTACTTTTAGGTTCATTTTATTTTGTGTAATCTTGTAATTTTCACCCCCAAAGTGAAATTGCTTTCTTTTGCTGTATTTTAGAACACTTATACTATACACTGTGTAAATATGGCCATCGATATCAAATACATTTGACTACATTTATTTGACCTATTCTATACTCATGACACCTCCCATCTGTAGAAGCGGTATGAGTAGTATTGTGTGTTTAAGACCATATCCGTCCCGAGATATTTTATATGGTGGTAACACAGACCATTAACATGTTGTTCACTCATCGTTTTCCAGTTAACCATTTATACACTTTTCATTTTAACCCGCCGAGTCCCGACCAGTTTTTTACCCAGCCTACCCCCAGATCCCGACCGATTTTCGACTTTTTGTTTTTTGGCTGAAACCTTCGCTTTTGGTGAGAAACATCGAAAATTCATAGTGAAATCGCGATCCTGAGGTAAAAAAAATGTTGATACAGGTGTCACTCAACCTTACGTTTTCCTTCTTTTTCAGGGTACCTGGCTAAGAAAATGAACTATGGAAGGGTTGACTAATTCAAACCACTTTAAATTAGGTATTTATTTCATTTATTTGGTACGAATTTATGTGTAGTAAAAGTCTATAATGGTTTTCACACAATAATATAGGCGTTTATAAGCATTGTTCACTTACCCAAAACCACAGTATATGGCACCTTCCTTTACGACATTACCACCTCATCACTTCTGTTTGTTTCTACCTCTAGCTTCTTTGTTTCTTTGTCATCCACCTCAGGAATCACTTTCACCGTGAATTTCGTCATTAGAGAGACTGTGAGGAAACATACCTTTACTGGCTGGGTTACTGCTAACAGGTGAATTGCCCAGTGGGGGGGAGGGGGGAGGGGGGAAGGGGGGCCAGGCAGTAACCCCGCTTGACAGCAGGTAGAGGAAGGTCTCCCACATAAGCCTACCAAAAAACACCCGCGAATGTTGAAAAATGTGCACACAATGGGCCTTGCAATTGCGTGACGTACGATGTACGTCGTTGGGTCTGTCCGCGGAAAAAAGTAGCGACGTACATCGTACGTCGATGGGACTCGGCGGGTTAACTTGCCTTACAACTGTCGTAGCTCAGTAGTGAATGCCCACCATTATCAAACCATTAGCAATAGAACATCATACTAGTCATGAAGAAATGTTGTGGAAAAATTGTTGAGACATAGTATTGCATTTTTCTGCCATCGATCAATTTGAAATAATCTGTAAAGGGACGAAAATCGGGGTCAGGTTAAGACGAAATACCTCCAATGACACAAATCGATAATTGTGCCGCCCACTTACTATTTAGCAACATGTCCATCCACTTATCATTAAGTAACACATGTCCATCCACTTATCATTAAGTAACGCATGTCCATTTACTTATCATTTAGTAACATGTCCATCCACTTATCATTAATTAACACATGTCCATCCACTTATCATTTAGTAACATGCCCATCCACTTATCATCAAGCAACACATGTCCATCCACTTATCATTTAGTAACATACCCATCCACTTATCATCAAGTAACACATGTCCGTCCACTTATCATTTAGTAACATGGTCCGTCCACTTATCATTTAGTAACACATGTCCATCCACTTATCACTCAGTAACATGTCCATCCACTTATCACAAAGTAACACATGTCCATCCACTTATCATTTAGTAACATGTCCATCCACTTATCACTTAGTAACAGATGTCCATCCACTTATCATTTAGCAACACATGTCCATCCACTTAGGATTTAGTAACACATGTCCATCCACTTAGCATTTAGCAACACATGTCCATCCACTTAGCATTTAGTAACACATGTCCATCCACTTAGCATTTAGCAACACATGTCCATCCACTTAGCATTTAGCAACACATGTCCGTCCACTTAGCATTTAGTAACACATGGTGGTGGTACGGGTGGTGAGGTGAGAGACTGGCAGCTGTAGGATACAGGTTTTGTACACATTTCCGTATACTTTGCTTGTGGTGCCGATGGTGTAATTGTTGGCATATTAAACACGCCACTGGAAAAATCCTAAACTTGATTCTCGGGATGATCTGACTCTTGGACAAAGTTTCTCGGAATAATAATAATATAGTGGGTAAAGGAGCTCGAAACGGATGGGCCCCATACGGGTGTACGCCCCAGGGTTGGTGGCGATTCATTGCTTACATAATACTTCTCAGGAGTAAGGCCGGTCTCCCTCGCCCTAAATGTCGGAATAGAGTAGCCTTGCACCAGGGTCCTGCCTGCGAAAGGGGCAAAGAAAAGATTGGACGATAGATAGAACACATGTCGGTAGTATGTCGCCCATTCTTTCTCCCCCAGTTACCCAATTCATGACAGTCGTCACAACCATGAAGGTCATACGAAGTGGCTGAGTCGTTAAGGCCTCCACACACACTCGCTCGACAACTGATTTCCCAATATGCCCGATCTAGCCATTTTATTTTTCCCAGGAGGGTCTAGAGTATTTTAGAGAAGCTTAGTCCGCTGGATTAGGATAGATTAGGTCCAGTTAGGTTAGAGTGGATTAAATAAAGCTAGTTTCATGTGGATTATTTGGTCTATGAGGTGGAGCCCAGAATTTCGAAGGTTTGAAAGATGAGTAATTTGATGAGTGCTCCAGTTCCCAGGGTGCTCTGTTGTTTAGTTCTGCAGTTTTTCGACAGTCTTTTTCCTGTTTCAGGGATCCTCCCACCAATACATAAGCAGGCAAAAGGGTTAAGAAGATGATGATAATGATGATGATGATGATTACCACCATACTGAGTAATAACTACCATCATGGGAAGTGATGAAATGGCATAAATTACCGGTCAGTAGGCCTACCCGGCGCTATCGCTATTTCACTGGTCACGTTTCTTTTTTTCTTTTTTTAACTGTCTACCTGCCTCCCTCTCCCATGACGGCGGGCAGGCAGTACCCGTGTAGTATATACAGTCTCACCCCTTTCCTGTTCATCTCTCTTGATGCAAGAGTAAACAGCACTTTTACTGTCTCTTGTCTGTAAATGGTCAGTTTTGGAACTGTCTTCCTCAGTCTGTATTACCTGACCACTAATCTTTTAGACGTAATGTGTCTAAGCATCTCGATATCTACGAACTATTATTTTCACTTTCATCGTTTAGTTGTCTCGAGATATAACAGTTTAGCAGGCTTCTTGTATTTCATTATTTCTGTTTCCATAAAAAAGAAACTCTTCCATTTCATTTCTCGTCTCACGGGAGAAAGCTTGATAACCGCTTACAACCAGCCGGCGAGCATCACGGCGGCTATGGGATGAGTTCACATAATTTATGCTCGCCAGATTTTACACTATCAGGCTCCTTTGGCTCATTCTTGACTGAATATAGTCGTTTGGCGTTAGCTAGAACAGATTATTTGAGTTATCCCGACTAAAAGGGGATTATTTATTTATTTATTTATTTATTTTTTCAGTCCCTCACCCCATTATGTTACGCTTAGGCAAGGCCTCTAGTATTGAAGGGATTTGTGAATACTGCTTCCTCTCTACTCCTTTAAATAGTTTCCCCCAAGTTGAATAAACGTTTGAAATTAACAAAAATGAAATAAACAACGCCATGTGAGTGAGTGATATCTAAAGGAGCATCACAGCAGCTAAGGGATGAGGTCACTGGAATTTTGCTCATCGCTTCAAAACTGTCATTGTGATAGTAGGAGAAGGCTACAGGTTCCTTATTTATAAACGTTCTTGAATTTAATGTCTGTGTAAGATTGCTTGTTTATATTGGTCTCCACATATCCAGCCAACGTGCACTTCGCAAATAACCTTGAGTGACTGTTACAGAGAAACATAAACAAAAAATATCGATTTACTTCCGCAGTAAATCACTGTGGAGACGTGTTTATCCTGCAGATGTGTTAAGCTCCTTCATAAATATGAACCTTGTATTTTCCGTTCAGTATAAAATCTTTCGAAAGTGTGTCGCCCTGAAAATTGAAAAATTCTTGCTGGAGAAGCTATTAGGGAGGGATCGGTCTTAAGAGGTGGATTTTTAATATCCTTACGTCGCGAGCCCAATTCCTTTTTAATGAAAGGTTGGCGCCAGTACCTCCTGTTTACTCTTTACAAGGCGAAGGGAAGAATAAAAAAAGCCAATCCTATTTTACCCCCTTCGAAATGGATGGTACCAAGGCTATGCTATCGTGATCTAGTGCTGTACATTTACGGAATATGACTTGCCTATTCTCCTTCGACGAATTTTGTGATTAAAGGAAAAAAAGAAAAACTCTTGGGTACGGCCGTCACCAACAGGGGCATTTTAACTTCACCACCAGGCGTAACAGAGAGGGTTTGCAGGGAATGGAAAGGAACCCGCAGGTATATTCTTAACTGTGTCAGGTGGCGTATTATGGTGGTTTATTCTTGTTGCTTCCAGACGATTATATAAATCTTTGGGGAGATTTTTTTTTGTGGGGAAAGGTTAATGAAAATCATTTAATGCTAGTAAAACCAAATCTATACAATATATTAATAGACAGATAGTGGCAGATTTCTATATTACCTTCAATGCTACTAATACTCCTGTCTCCAAAAGTATTGAAATTCTCAGTGTTACTCTTAACTATGACCTCAGCTGGACCTCTCATGTAAGATCACTTGGTAAATCCGCCTCAAAGAAACCTGGATTATTGTACAGTGTTTATAGCTTCTTCACTGACGAGCAGTTGGCTGTGGTTTATACGAGTCATGTGCTCACTCAGCTGGAATATTGGCCACCGTTGTGGAGTTGATGTGGGGAGGTTGCGCTAAAGCAACTAGACAAAATTCAGAACAAAGCTGCTGGAATTATTAATAACCCTGCTATTACAAATAAACTACCTCCCCTACAGTTAAGAAAGGATGTTGCCTCCCTTGCGTTATTTGACAGATACTTTTATGGCAAATGCTCAGACGAAGTTGCAGTCATTATGCCACCTCTCCATGCATTCCCTCGTGCTACACGGGCATCTGGTAGCGCTCATGACTGGACTGGCACACAGCCATATTGCAGAACTTCTGCCTATCAGAATTCTTTTGTTCCCCGAACTGCATCTCTCTGGGAATCGCTTCCCCGGAGTTCCTCCCCCCCCAAACTTCAAGCTACAGCTGTTCAAGTCCAGCTGTTACAGATTTTTTAATGAATGGAGGACGCCAGTAATCTGGTGTGTTAATCATTTGGTTTTTCCTTCGTCTGTTCTGTTATTAAAAAAAAAGAAAAAAAAAAAGCTTAGATTAATCCTTATCTACTGTGTGAGGCAAACAATAAAGTTTTGCTTATTCCAAGTCTTTCTTTAGAATGCGACATGGAACAGTCAAATGTACAGTCGGCCACAGTGCTGGCTGTTACAGTCAGCGTTACAAACTCCAGTTCTCTGATATTCACCAACCTGGTTTTTCGAATTATGGCCTCGAAGCGTCTCAGTCGTGAGAAAGTGAGACGGTGTAGTGGAAGGAAGGAAGAGAGAGGTAAGGAGGGAGGAGAGGGGGGGATAGAAACAGTAGAGGGTAAAATAGCATACAGTGAACCAACGTAAGATTTAGCTTTTATATATAAGCTATGAAGTGCAATTAACGTAATTAGTGAGAATGAGATACTACATGATATTCAAATTAACCAGTGTTTTGTAAAATTCCCTGTAACAGACGTAATAACAGTGATAAACAAAGAAATGTTTCTGAGAGAACATTTACTCTACAAAGCTTTCTTAACATTGCCAAATGTTTGTCCGTAATAAAACCCAAATTTATTGTAAACAGACGCACATAATATTCTGTTCTTTTCCTCTGTCCCATGATTACATGAAATTATTACTACCCTGGTTAAGGTGGCCAGTGTAATAACTTTGATGTTAGCTATGGAGGTGATGAGTGAAATGCGATGGCGGTTCTCGTTCACTGTTTGCCAGCATGGCTCAGGCAATATATAAATCTCAGCCAAAGTTGTTTATACTTTAACATCAATAAATCAAGTACAATCGAGCAACACAAGTTAAAGTATTGTATGAATGAACGCCATTTGATTGTAGCTTGAGGGAGTTCACCTCTCCCTGGTCATCTGGTAACAAGGTGAAAACGATCATTTTCATACTTAATAAAAGCCATTACCAACAACTGCTGTGTCCAAAAACGCTATGAAAGGCAGTATGTGTATGATGCAACTTTATCATCTAACCTAGAGTGTATAATACTAACTGTTATAACCGATATTTACGTATTAAGTGGCACGTTAAACACGTTTCGTATTGAACGATTTGGCAACTCTGAACTGTCATCTTATCATGAGAAATGTTATCGTTTTCACACTGATAAACATACCCACTCTTAAT
>JAGKTI010026268.1:0-13655 GCA_018397915.1 Birgus latro | reverse complement strand
ATGGGGGGAAAGATGTAAGAAACAAGTTTTCGATGCATTAAAAACAACTAGATTACTTTTGCCTCAAAGATGTGAGCCATGTCAGGCATTAGGTGTGCAATAGCAGCATCCCTTGTTTGCTGACGTAATTGCAGAGATGGACGCTGCGAGAAGTGAATGGAATGGTGAAGGGTGGAGTCATCAGCATGACTTTTTTTCTTTTTTTAATGCAATGAAGAAGAAACCAAAGGCTAGGAGCCTGCAAACGTTCCTTCCAAGAAGAAAACAGAAACAATACAAAAGAGAGCCAAACTCTGTAACCCAAGAGTGCTGTAACTCACCTCATTGATACTACGTCGTCTCACGACTTTATTCTGGCTGTGCTTAACGATCCATAATCGACTTCCCTATCTCCCTACAAGTACCTACGATCATGCTGTCAAGGATATCATAGTCGTCACCATACACTAATAATGTAGGGTTTCTGTACAATGTGCCACCCCATGGGGTGGCACATTGTACATGTTGTTATATCGTCCTTTAGACGATATAACAACATGCAGGTAGATTGCGTAACATGCCAAAGTCTGTATAACGTTTATCAGCCTATCAAATGCCATAACGTTAAACTATAGCTTATTTGGCACCATGTCACCAGCATATAATTTATTCATCCCATCCTAGTTTCCTGCCACAGTCCACCCTCCCCTACCGCATCACTCGTCTCCTGCAAAGCCCCTCTCCCACCAGCCAGACCAGTATTGCCCCCTCCTCACCCACCTCCCTCCTCCTGTCTACCAGGGGCCCCACCCTGTCTCCTCCTGTGGCATCACCTAAAGAGGTCTACCAGTTTCAGGTTCACGGTCAGGGAGTAGGTGGGTCACGGTAATACTGTGATTATTATGAGAGGTGCCGGAATGCAGACTGTTATAATTAATGGCTTATATGCTGACCGTCGGTAAATGTTATATTCTTCGTGATGTTTGTAGAAAGACACGAAACCTGTGTTTCATGTGAATAAATAACGAATATGTATGGTGTGAAATTATTTTATTACTATATTCGCAAAACGTTTTCAGTATACTGTCATGCAGGACATTGTTTATATACCATCAATAACTGTGCACAGTGGCAATGATCACCGTGTTCAGAGCGACAGAAGAAAATCTGGTGAAGTTCCATGCCAATCAGTCACCAGATGCGGAAAGCATTACACCACTTCGCTGGTGGATGAGGTGTTTTTGTTGGTAAGTTCGCAACTACCTTAAAACTTTACCACAGAAAAGAAACGCTTCCTCACTTCGCCTTATGTTGCAGACTTGAATATTTTTAAGTTAATAGGTTACCGTAGTGATGTAAATATAGCATTTAGGTATACTCCACCATCAGATCACTGTTGGTAAATAACAAAGATATTAAGAAGCAGGCATATACAGTATTCCTTCCAAAGATTGTGAACTAGTTTACATAGAAGAAACAGGTCGAAGTTTGGAAATACGGATCAAGGAACACAAGTATGCCGTAAAAACATGTAATTTGAATAATGCAATATTAAATAATGTTTGTGAAGCCAACCACAATTTACTGGCAAAGTAGCCATCTACTGTATAAAAGTCATTTCTTTCAGAAATGAAAGATTACTGAAGCCGCGTGTATCCAAAAATACGAGAATTTGAACCTTAGTGAAAGTATGTACAGTAAGATCGCCCAAAGAAGTAATGACTCGCTTTCATTAAGTTTCGGACAAAACTCCCTGGGTCAGGCAACGTTCATTGAGGAGGCGGAAACAGTCTTTGCCCGCCCTGCAAACATTATTTATGGTGTAAAAAAAATTAATCTTGCGAAAATACTAATTAAGTTTAGCTTTTTATTTTAAAGATCAAAAAATAAATAAATAGCGACAACTGGCACGGTTTCACGACTCATGCCACCAGTTACCAATGAAGCGATTTTCCCGCTAAATTTACAGATCTCAAAGGCAGTCTAGCCGGTATAAAATTATTACATTTCTCTGGCTCTTGCTTTTTTTTTTAGGTCTTGCCCATTTTTTTTTTTTTTTTTTTTTTAATTTTTCTCAGTATGGCGGATTTTTACCGCATCTGAGACTAATTTAGCAGATTTCAATAATTATTCTTTTGGCAACACTGCACGGCAAGCCTTCCGTCAGCAGGGTTGCCAGGTGGCCGATTTTTCGGCCGAATTCGTGAAATTTGGCCGTGAAAATTTTGTTTGGCCGTAAAAAACGGAGACTTCTACGGCCAAACTATTTCCCCGAAAGACCGAAATACGGCAATTTGCATAGGATTAGCGGAATTTTGCTTCTTGTGTAGCGGAATTTGGTCAAATTTTAATGGTCAAATTCCTTAAGATTTTGTTTCTTTTTGGTCTGGAGTGTTGCAGTACAAGACATCATCAAGAAATTGTATCTTCAAAGAATTAGCTGATTATGCCTTGGCTTGTCAAACAATCCCAGTTAGCAACGCGGTAGTTGAAAGAATATTCTCCATGGTAACTTCATACAGACGTGTTGGATGTAATTATCCGCATTCGCTCACATCTTCAGTTCCAAGGCAAGTGCTGTAAGAACTTCAAGGTAACAACTTGCATTATGGAGCTGTTCAACACTGCTAGCATGTATGGCACAACAGACCAGAATGATGAAGTAGATGATGTTCTTGCATACTTCAACTAATATCTTCGATGTCTTACAAAAGGTGAGTTTTAACACATTTTACATTTGTTTATTTATTTAGTTATTTTGTGCTGTGGCATATAGCGCCCAAGTGCCATTATTTTATTAGTGTTTTATTTCATTAGTTTATTGTTGTTTTGTACTACCTATAATATTTTTGCATTTGGCCGAATTTTTCTGAAATTTGGCCAGAAATGGTAAAAGTTTGGCCGATTTGGCCGTGAGTTTGGGCGAGATGTGGCCGTCAACTCTTATCGGACACCTGGCAACCCTGTCCGTCAGTCATTACCACGCCAGGGGAGGGGGAGGTCGTCTCGACCCTTGTCACGGTCTCCCCGCCCCCCTTAGTTTTAATATAATTCTTTTGGGTTTTAATTATCTTCATTGTCGCACTCATGCTTTTGACTATCTACCTATCCCTCTGTAGTTCTTCCATGCAACTGCCCTACATATTTTTTAACATGTTGGAATTTCGTGTGAATAAAAATGGCCAGTTTTCCACTTATGATTGCATTGGTTTCACTAACGTCACTGAATGGCGGCAGATTAATTTGCTTCTTGATAGCAACACAAGTGCTAAGTGGTTGTTCTTGGGCACATGTATTAATCCGTCTGTCTTGGTCTTGTGCTACGAGGGGCTCCAGTAGCAAATTTCATATGTTCTACCTCTCTATATCGCTTATCTATCTGTTAACTGTCTTCTTGATGTTAAGGTACCAGCATATCTGTCTTACTGGAATATTTGCTAAATAAAGAGCAGTAATCTGCTTGCACCGATAGGCTGTATTTTCTTGTTGACGATCCATCTTGCTTTCAGCACTTAGGGTTTACCCGCGTGAATATCATCCCGCATAGAGAATTAAATGTGGATAATATATTTTTAGATGTTTATTTTTCTGACTTGATGGCACTAATGATTTCGACATCACGATTATCTGCGGGTTTTATTTTATGGGACATATTTTCTTTAGTTTTGCTGATTTTGAATGGAAAATAAGTATTATGAGTTTCTCCGCATTTTAACTCTGAAACCGTTGAGCGATATGGAGTGCGTTTCACATTCTTTCGTACTGCTAAGCCTCAACTTTAGTGTATTGTGGTTTCCTCTTCTGTAATGCGAGACATACACGGCAAAAACACTAATATATTACTTTTTGGTGGTGTTTACCCAAACACTGCTCTTTCCGGTGTGCAATATAAAATGGCCGTGACAGTTGCCAGATACCACTTTCTGAGCGAAAGGTACTGGGAATCGGGTCATCACTTCTTTGGGCAATCGTACAATCGCCCAAAGAAGTGATGACTCGCTTTCATTAAGTTTCGGACAAAACTCCCTGGGTCTGGCAAGATTCATTTAGGAGACGGAAACAGTCTTTGCCTGCCCTGAAACATTATTTATAGTGTAAAAAAATAATAATTTTGCGAAAATACTAGTTAAGTTTAGCCTTTTATTTTTTAATAGATCAAAAAATAAATAAATAGTGACATCTGGCACGTTTTTACGACTCATGCCAGCAGTTACCAATGAAGCGATTTTCCCGCTAAATTTAGAGATTTCAAAAGCAGTCTAATTGGTATAAAATTATTACATTTCTCTAGCTCTTTTTTTCTCAGGTCTTGCAATTTTTTTTTTTAGGTCTTGCCCATTCTTTTTTTCGTTAATTTCCCTCAGTCTGGCGGATTTTTACCGCATCTGAGACTAATTTAGCGGATTTCAATAAGTTTTCCTTTGGCAACAGTGCACGGCAGGCCTTCCGAAGTTTCGTCAGTCATTACCACGGCAGGGAAGGGAGAAGATGTTTCGACCTTTGTCACAGTTCTCTCCCTCCCCCCCTTATTTTTAATGTTTTTTTTTTCTTTGTTGCATTCATGCTTTTGACTATCAACCTTTCCCTCTTTAGTTCTTCCATGCAACTGCCCTACATGTTTTTATAACATGTTGGAATTTCGTGTGAATAAAAATGTTTTGACCAGTCTTCCACTTATGATTGCACTGGTTTCACTAACGTCACTGAATGCCGGCAGATTAATTTGCTTCTTGATAGCAACACAAGTGGCAAGTAGTTGTTCTTGGGCACATGTATTAATCCGTCTGTCTTGGTCTTGTGCTACGAGGGGCTCCAGTAGCAAATTTCCTATGTTCTGCCTCTATATCGCTTATCTATCTGTTAACTGTTAAGGTGCCAGTATATCTGTCTTACTGGAATATTTGCTAAATAAAGAGCAATAATCTGCTTGCATCGATAGGCTGTAGTTTCTTGTTGATCAATCTTGCTTTCAGGCTTTCAGCACTTAAGGGTTTACCCGCGTGAATATCATCTCGCATAGAGAATTAAATGTGGATAATATATCTTTAGATGTTTATTTTTCTGATTTGATGGCACTAATGATTTCGAAATTACGATTATCTGCGGGTTTTATTTTATGGGACATATTTCCTTCAGTATTGTTGATTTTCAATGGAAAATGAGTATTACGAGAGTTTCTCCCATTTTAACCCTGAAACCGTTGAGCGATAGGGAGTGCGTTTTTTCATACTGCTAAGCCTCAACTTTGGTGTATTGTGGTTTCCTCTTCCGTAATGCGAGGTATACACGGTAAAAACACTAATATATTATTTCTTGGTGTTGTTTATCCAAATACTGCTCTTTCCGGTGTGCAATACGGAAAATATAACGTGGCCGTGACAGTTGCCAGATACCACTTTCTGAGCGAAAGGTACTGGGAATCGGGTCATCACTTCTTTGGGCGATTGTACAAGCTAGATTCTACTATGAGGTCCCTGGTGGAAATGTCCTCTCTGCACTAACACAGGTAAGATCAGGCAGGAATTACACCTGACCTGTCTTGTGATGTCCACCCTTACCCCCTTGGGGAATTCCCCGCTTAATATCCATCCCACCACCGCACCTCACCTTTACCCCACCCTGCCGCACACACATAAAAAGGAGGCTTTGTATTGTCAACATGTTATTCACTCTCACTATCTTGACCACTGAAGATGGTGGCAGTGTCCACTGAAACTGTTTGGTAAATATATTCTTCGTCTACAAGTGTGGGATTTATTAACCGTATCTGAGGGATGATGAGATCTTTTGGTCACTTTGCTAGAGCGATCACCTTCGCCCTAACTATTCGGTGCAACCAGTCACATTTTTGATACGCCCAATTTTTTACCAATAAACTCTTAGTTTGTAAGCAATACATGGTCTTACGATTGTTTTCTTATTAAATCACTGGAAACACAACAGATGGTGATTCTGAGCGAGAAAACTGGGTTGAAACGAGCGTTTTCTCCAAATTTAACGATTTTTCCCCGTGGAGAGCCCTAAACAAAAAGAAAACGCTCGATGATGAGTGGAATATCCGGGAACATATCCTACGCAAGTATAGCGTTCATCAACACAGCTTCCAGACGTACGATACGTTTCCTGTTTTCATTAAACATACTTTATTTTCTAGTTATTATTCATTGTTCATACTTCATGACTCGTCATACTTAGTGAAATGGTTATTTCATGCACTAATTTTATTATCTATGTATTATTCATTGTTTTTTTTCTCTATGACTCATACGCAATGAAATGGTTGTTCGTACACATACACAGATACACATGTGCATTATATTGTGCACACAGATTCACACACGTGCATTGTAATGTGCGCACACAGACACACACACACACACACACACACAAACCTCGCAGCTCGTGTAGGCGTGCCGGACGGCTGGTTACTAGTAGAGCTGGGCGTTTTTTCAGTTCTGTGTCGGTGGTATCGAGTACCGATACTGAGTACTATGCTTCCGGTATCGGTTATTATGAGTACTTTACACAAATACAGTATAAAGATGATAAAATATCAAGATCGTTCGTAGCTTTAATTTTACACAATTATTCCAGGTAAATGAAAATAATTCCAATATTCATTTCTGAATTTGCTGTTAAAGTTATTAAAAATACCTCCCCCCTTTTAGGTACGGCACTGAGTATACATCTGGGTTAAAGTAAAAATTAACCTTTTTCTGTTTACATACCAGGATATTTTCCAGCTTTGGAGAAACAGTCGTGAAGGGTAGACTGTCTAGATGACGTAGGCCTACTTGTAGAAGTAGAGGCTGTGGCTTCCGATTTCCTCTTGCCCTCTATCTCAGCAGACTCCACGGGATGTTTTTGCTTCAAATGTTAAGCATATTACATGTGTTGCCACTGTGCTAAACAGTTTCTCCACATATATTACACTTAACTTTGGCAGAGTCATTCTCATTAAAATCAAAATACACCCAAACAGCACTTCGTTTTCTTACGGTGGACCCGGACATTGTTTCTAGTAAAGTTGTATTTTGACTACTGACTAAGTCAACCTAGTTCCCACGAGTATTGAATTACTGATCACGTCATTGCGTCACATCTGGTCTAGTGGCAACTGTCTGTCTGTTGCCAGACGCTTTAATTCTGTAAGAGGTGGCCACAGACAAATCGCCACGATGTCGCTCTGTCCCCTACCATTTCATTGCCTTGCTCCCAGCTCACACCCTCCTCTCTCATATACCTCTTCGCTCCATCCCTCCACCTCATCCTTGGCCTCCTCCTCCCTCTCCTCTCCTCCACCTCACTTATACACTCTCCTTGTCAGTCTCTCATTCTCCGTCCTCTCCACGTGGCCATACCACCTTAATGTGTTTCTCCTAACGCTTCCTATCACATCCACATCCGCACCACAACGCTCCTTCACTTCCTCATTTGTCAGTCTGTCTCTCCATGTGACTCCACATGCTCCTTTCAGATAACTCATTTCCACTGCTCTCACTCGTGACTTCTGTCCCTCCAACAAGGTCCAGGCTTCACTTCCTTATGTTAGAGTTGGTATCACAGTACTGTCATGTAGCAACTTTTTCACTTCCATGCTCACTTCCCTGTTTCTTATCACTGTCTTCGAGGAACCAGCAACCTTTCTTCCCTGTTGTACCCTTTCAAGCACTTCATCCTCCAAACTTCCATCCTTACTCATCACACTACCCAAGTACTTAAACGCACTCACATTTTCCATTTCCTTCTCATCCAACCTCACTGTACATTCACTGACTTCACTTCTTTCGAAGACCATAATTTTACTCTTCCCTACATTCAACCCCAAAATTAACAGATTACAGCAGATGGTTGTGTCATATATTATATTATAAAGTACTCCTACAAAATAATATCAGCTCATTGTGAGTACACATAATTTATGTGCTATATCAAGTTTATGGTCAACTGGTACAGTAATACAGTACCGTAACTCCTTTAAAATGTCCGCCACACACACACACACACACACACACACACTGAAGTTATACAGGAGTTGGCACTTGACAAGTTGCCAGACGCTCAAAGGTTACAATTGGTGTGCGGCATTATTTTACATTATTTTTAATAATTTCACGATTAATTGCCCTATGTTTCTTAAGTACTCATTATACTAAGCAGTCAGTATCGATCCTTTCAAGTACACGAGTGGTATCGGAAGTATCGATATTTTGGTATCGATACTCCCAGGTCTAGTTACTAGTTAGGCATTAATTAGGGGACAATGTGGACGTGCTGACGGACGTAGTCTTGGCTTTTTCTTTCGACTGTGTTGACGACCCAGACGAAGATTATTTGGCAGGGGTAGTTGGCGTTGATGATGATGATTACCTTGCCTTGGATAAAGTAGCTGAGGGCGACGATGAAGATAAGGATCAGAATGATGACATAATGAATGAAGAAGAATGGGTGAAAACTAGATTAATCAGTTCTTTGGACCAATGCTTGAACAAACAAAATTATAACGAATTTGTCCTGCGACACGAGCTCGGGGAATATACCTGCATTTTAGAGAAACCCCAGAGAAAATCAGATATCGGTAAGTCAATAACATGGACCAGCCATACTGAAGGTAGGTCTGGGCTGCGTTTCAACAGCTGGAGCGCCACGGAACGTTCCGGCGCTTTCGAGAGCGGAAGTGTAAGGGGTGAAGGGGGGGTTGTCGCGGCCTCCTTCGCGGTTGGAACTATTTGGTGAGGTGAGTCTCTCTGGCGACATCTGACAGCTGTAAATGGTTTAGATCATAGCTGTGTAAAGGATAACAGAACTCTAAATACCAGGGTGTTATTCTGTGTAATTTGGGAGAGTGAATGAATTTTGAGTACTAACACGTCGTAAATGAAGAGATTTGTTAAATACCCTCTTCCTTTCAATTAAGTAATAATTTTTCGCTTAATGAAGGTAAAGGCTATGCGGATCTAAAGAGTACATGTTGAGGGTTTGTTTTCAGTCATTCCCGCGAGAATCATACTTCCATGAAGTACCTCCTCACCTTTGCACAATCATCATATCTTCTAAAGTCATCTTGTTCCACTGCAGTCTTGCACTGCAAGGTCCATTTCGTCCTCAATATCGGTGGAAATTACAGGAGGAAGCAGCAGTGGCGAAGGCAGGATTTGTTATGATTCTTCATTACGGCTTACTTGGTGGTTAAATATTTCTAAAGTATTTCGGCAATATGCATTTACAGTTATATTTTGCTGACAGATATTCATGTAACATTAATATTGCCGTCAATAACGCTCAAATATACATTATCGCTAAGTATTCTAAAAGAAGGATACCTAGAGTAAACGCGAATCCGCGCTCCAAGTATTTGGTGGTTTCACTGCTACCCCCACTACCCCTGGACAGCTCTGGGGCGCTAAGTCCTGTTGAAACGCAGGCCTGTTGAGAAGGTATTGCCCAGTGAAGGATGTTTGTTAGGAGAGGCAAAGTCAGCTAATACAGAAATAATGGCATGGGAGTTGTTTATAACATCTAATATGATTGATGGTATTGTAACCCATACTAACAATAAGATTCAAGGCATAATTACCGAAATTTCTAATACTTACAGTGCTGAAATACCAACACACGTCAAGATGACTGATGCCATTGAATTGAAAAGCTTTTTTTGGGGGGGCCTGCTCTATGCAAGAGGGTTGTTGGGGCAAAATAAATATTGCTATAAACGTCTCTTCATGGAAGGGTTTGGTCACCCAGTATTTGGAACTGTCATGTCTGTAAAACGATTTGGTTTCTTACATGCCAACATAATTTTTGACAACATTGATACCAGACACCAGAGATGAGTACACGATCGGTTTGCAGCAATTATGGAGCTTTTTGAACAATTCAATAATTGTTTTTGCTTAGTGTTAGAGCCAGGTGCCTTCTTGACCATTGATGAAACGTTGTATGGGTGTAGTACACAAATAGGGTTCAGACGGTACAGTAAGAGCAAACCTGCACGTTACGGCCTCATATATAAATCTGTTAATGCTGTTAGATATCCATATACCTTCTGGAGAGCCAGGACCACACTACACAAGCGATACAGTTCCAACAGTGAAAGCTCTGATAAGTCACTTACAAGCCTCAGTCGACCTTAGAGGTAGGATTATTATTCTGGATAGATTGTACACCAGTATAGAGTTACTGGAGTGGCTTCAAACACAAGGTATCTCAGCCTTAGGTACTATAGATTCTACCAGGAAAGGCATACCACCAGAGATAAAGTCAGTCACAGAAAGGGAAGATAGGTCATACCAAGTTTATTGGAAGAAACACGGGGAGGAAATGACACTGAACTCCTATGTAACACCCACCAAAAGCAAAGGTAAGAAAAATGTGTTACTTCTGAGCACAGTGTCCCCTAAATTGGGTATTACCAAGGATGATGATTTGAAAAAAAAAAAAAAAAAAAGCTATATTTAAACTGCATGATTTAACTAAAGGAAGCACTGACATTGTGGATCAGAAAATAAGTTTCCATACAGTACACACTAAATCTAGAAGATGGACAGTGAATGCCCTTGGCTACATTCTCGACACTGCCAGAGTAAATTCACAGACAGTTTATTCATTACACAATAATCAGGACCCAAGGAAAATTGCTTCAATCTCCTGCGGCTGGCAGTTAGTGAAGGCATTGTGTAATCCGCAAATTAAAAGAAGACAAGTTCAGGCTTGTGGTCTGACCAGGATATAGCTAAGATGACTCTGATGCTCGAACAGGGAGAGGTAGAGGAGGCCGTCCCAGAAGTAACACATGAGAATAGGTTAGGGAAGCGGCGCAAATGCCATTCATGCCTGGAGTCTGTTTATGGTCCAGGATACACTCAGAATCGCCCTGAAGTAAAATTGTCCACGAAACAATGTCAAGTATGTCACAAGCACACCTGTGATCAGCATTTAAATAAAGTATGTATGAAATGCTATGGTAACATGCCCAGTCAGTTAAAGTCTTGTTTTGGATATTAAGAATGGATATGCACGTCTGTGAATATGTATAGATCATGACTGAGTTTACATTATTACGGATTATATGTTTATGTTTAAAAATTTCCTTATATGATAGATTTAAATAAGATACAGAAGGTGGGGATCTTCCAGCATAAGAATCCTCCAGCTTACTTATATTAGTTGTACGTGTTGAGTAATAAGGATGTTCGAACCACCGGACAATACATGGCCTAGGAGCGTAGGCATATATAGCCCTGAGTTAACGGTTACTACTCTTATTTTCGACCTGTGACAGGCTGTGGGTCATTGAAGGTCCTGTTAGTTAATTGGCACCCGTCGGGATCTTTTTAACGTACCAGGGGTCGATGCTGCAAGGGGTGGATCAGCTGAAATGAAGCATGGTCTCGCAGTGGAGAGGAGCTGGGGCCTGATTGACTGCTGTCTCCCTTGAAAACGCCAGGCAAGGCTCTGGACATCGCCCCTCATATATACACAGTGCCTGTGCATTAACCAGGGAACAGCTTGTTCTCCGGTTAATAGAGATATAGGGTTTAACCAGGACGCTACAGGCTGCTCAAGGCGAGTTAGTAATCCAAGGACTGGCACGTTTCCTGGTTAATAGTCTGCTCATAAGAATTTAATGGTGACCTTGCATGTACGGAGCTTTGGCTGGCAGCTCCATTTCCTCGTGGTGGCTACTAACAAAGGATCAAGGGACTGACTTCTGGAGAGACTGACTGGCTGACCGACAAAGGTCTCAGTGATAGGCTAGTGACTGACCAGTTGGAAATTACTAATAAACTAACATCAGAAGGACAGTCTACTGACTAATTTGTAGGTATTTAGGGATTGACTGCCCCACTACTCGAGTAACAATTTATTTATTGATGATATATTGGATATAACTATACATAACTGAATGTTTGTTATTGCACTGTTCTGAATACTCCTTGGGGCGTAGCATGAGCAGATAGAGCTACCGTGCCCTTTGAATAATTGGTTATAAATGAATATTTCTCTGTGCCCTTCAATTTTAATTTGCAGTACTCAAATTTAGAAATTCCTATATAATATATTTGTGACAGATTCAGCCTTCTCAAGGACCCCCTCCAGATGTAAGTAAGGAATGAGAAGCAGATAGACCTTTATTATACAACAGAAGAGCAGGCAGAACAGGAGGGAGGTAAGGCACAAGGCTGTTGATGTGGAATTTTGCAATTATTATGCCTTTTCAAGCATTTTTCTCCTGTACATCTACCACCTTGTGCCTTATCTACCTCCTGTTCTCCCCGGCCCTTTCTTACTCCATCCATTTGTATGATAAAGGTCTACCTGTTTCTCACTGTTTCTCACTCCTTAGTTACACGTGAAGTGGGTCCATGAGAAGGTCGAGTCTGTTTTGTTCTCATGAATAGATTATATTTCACACACAAACACAATCCTCACAAACCACCACAGACCTCACACACCAGCACAATCCTCACACACCAACACAGTCCTCGCACACCAATACAGTCTTCACACACCAGCACAGTCCTCACACACCAACACAGTCCTCACACACCACCACAGTCCTCAGACCAACACAGTCCTCACACACCAACACAATCCTCACACACCAGCACAGTCCTCACACACCACCACAGTCCTCACACACCAACACTAATGCAAGAAAGCCTTGGTTTAATCACGCCTGTTCTAATGCTGTCCGCAACAAGGAGAGGGCCTATAAGAGGTACCGAAGGCAACCCACCCCTGAATCGCATCTTTTATATATTTCTGCTCGGAATCGTGCTAAGTCTGTTCTTCGCTGTGCTAAAAGTAATTTCATCCGTGCTAAATGTTCCCAACTCTCCAACTCGAATTCTTCTCGCTCCTTCTGGCACCTTGCCAAAAACCTTTCTAACAATTTTACCTCATCATCCTTCCCTCCTCTTTTCTACTCTGATGGCTCTGTAGCTATTTCTTCTACTGATAAAGCAGATCTTTTCGCTCAGACTTTCTCCTCCTATTCCACCTTAGACGATTTCGGTGCTATTCCTCCATCATTTCCCCCCTCTGACTTCCTCTTCACTGACATTAAAATTTCTTCAGCTGATGTATTTTCTGCCATCACTGGCCTCAATACTAACAAGGCATATGGTCCTGATGGAGTCCCTCCTGTTGTCCTCAAAAACTGTGTTTCTGTGCTTACACCCTGCCTAGGTAAACTCTTTCACCTTTGCCTATCAACTTGTACCTTTCCTTCTTGCTGGAAGTTTGCTCTCATTCAGCCAGTCCCAAAGAAGGGTGACCATTCCCAACCCTCTAACTATCGTCCAATTGCTTTAACATCCTGTGTCTCAAAAGTTTTCGAGTTAATTCTTAACAGAAAAATTTTAAAGCATCTTTCCTGTCACAACCTTCTTTCTGATCGTCAGTATGGGTTCCGTCAGGGACGCTCCACTGGCGATCTTCTCACCTACCTTTCAGACTCCTGGTCATCCTCCTTTCGGGACTTTGGCGAAAGCTTTGTCATTGCACTTGACATCTCAAAGGCTCTCGATCGAGTCTGGTATAAATCCTTAATTTCCAAACTGCCCTCCTACAATTTCTATCCTTCTATCTGTGCCTTCATCTCTAGCTTCCTTTCTGGTCGATCTATAGCCGTTGTTGTAGATGGCCATCGTTCTTCTCCTAGACCTATCAAC
>JAGKTI010026265.1:0-13656 GCA_018397915.1 Birgus latro | reverse complement strand
CACCAATACACTCCTGTCCCATCCTTCCTCCCAAACCATCCCAATTCACTAACCTTTTACCTCATAAGAATTTGAATTCTGCTTGCTTACCCTACCCTACCCTACCCCAGACAGTGAAAGGTTATTGGAGACTATCAGAAAATGAACAGCTATCAGTAATGTGCTACCCAGAATAAAATCAAATATGACATGGCAAGAATTTAAA
Source organism: Birgus latro (assembly GCA_018397915.1). Taxonomy (NCBI): domain Eukaryota; kingdom Metazoa; phylum Arthropoda; class Malacostraca; order Decapoda; family Coenobitidae; genus Birgus; species Birgus latro. The sequence continues at coordinate 13,451 of JAGKTI010026265.1, read as the reverse complement.
TATCACAACATGGCAAGAATTTAAATATCACAACATGGCAAGAATTTAAATATTACTCCTATACACATTTTGATGGCACAGCGGGGGACTGTGACTCAAAATGTTCATCATCAATTACTCTCTCAATTTTTATACTATATATATATTCCAGTAACAATTTTCTGCTGTATAACAATTTACTTTTATTCTGGATACTGCCTGAAAAATTCTAAATCAGTTTGAACTGATGCTAGGAAAATTTTGAAATTCTCTCTCTCTCTCTTACATCCAAATCACCATCACAACACTCCCAAGCTTTCCCAATTAGTCTGTATTTGCAACTTACTATCCTCATTTGTGTCCGTCTCAATTTAACTTACTTCCACTACAACACACCATCCTATCATACAGCCCACTACCTCTTCCTGGTTCTCGGTCTACCTCTCCCACCCACTCTATCCTCACATTCTTCTTTTAAATCAAACCAGACAATCAAACCAACCCCCACAATTATCACTTAAGCTAATCATATTTAATCTTAAGATGCTTTATAAAGATTCTGCTTGCATATGTCAGCCTTGGTTAATAGCAGTTCTATATGCTGCTTGATCTCTGGCAGCCTCCCTATTCCGTCCCTTATCCCTGAGGTTACACACTTTTTTTTTTTTCTTTTTGTCTGCCTCACAACCCTAGCCCCAACATTCACACTTCCCACCCTCCACACCCAATTGTCATCCTCCATCCTCTCCACATGCCCAAACCATCTCAAATGACCCCTTCTCATCACAAACCATCTCAATCTACCCCTTCTCATCACAAACCATCTCAATCTACCCCTTCTCATCACAACACCAATACACTCATCCCATCCTTCCTCCCAAACCATCTTAATCTACCCCTCCTCATCACAAACCATATCAATCTACCCCCTCCTCATCACAAACCATCTCAATCTACCCCTTCTCATCACACCACCAATACACTCCAGTCCCATCCTTCCTCCCAAACCATCTCAATCTATCACTCCTCATCACAACTCCAGTCCCACCCTTCCTCCCAAACCATCGCAATTCACTAACCTATTTCCTCATAAAAATTTCAATTCTGCTTGCTTCCTTCTCTAATAACTTACCCTACCCTACCCTACCCTACCCAGCCCTAACCCTACCTCACCCTACCCTACTCTAGACAGTGAAGGATTACTGGAGACTTATCAGAAAATGAACACCTATCAGAAAAGTGCCACCCAGAATAAAATCAAATATAACATGGCAAGAATTTAAATATAACATCATAATAAGAATTTAAATATTACTTCTATATACATTTTGATGGCACAGCAGGGGACTGTGACTCAAAATGTTCATCATCATCATCTATTACTCTCAATTTTTAAACACTATATATTCCAGTAACAATTTTCTGCTCTAAGTCAATTTACTTTTATTCTGGATACTGCCTGCAAAATTAAAAAAAAAAATTGAATTAATGCAGGGAAAATTTTGAAATCTCCAAAATTTTGAACTGTCTCCAAAAATCCCATTCATTATAGAGGTCTGTATTGCACTAAAATAAAATAACTGAGCAAGATTTAACCTAGGAAAATTGACAGCTCATCTATGTAACTACCTATCTAGCCATCTCTCTCTCTCTGGGGCTGGAGAGAGATACCAACCAATGACAAAACCACCTACACATCCATCTACCTACCTATCTATCTATTATCCATCTATCTATCTAGACACTGAACAAACTGCCCTCATGAGAGTCTCTTCTCACTCTCTACCTCATTCTCTCCCCCCTCCCTTCTANTCCACCTCATCCTGTTTCCCTCTCCATCTCACTCACACTCTCCTAGTCAATCTTTTTCTCACTCTCATATACCTCTCCACCCCATCCATCCACCTCATCCTCAGTCTCCCTCTCCCCAGCCAACTCAATCACATACTCTCTCCTGGTCAATCACTTACTCTCCATTCCACACCAACCTCACTCACATATTTCATCCCAATCCATCCACCTCATTCTCAGTCTCCATCTCCACTCACTCACTCTCTTCTATCTGTCTCTGTCTGTCTGTCTGTCATATACCTCTCTACTTAATCCTCAGTCTTCCTTTCCTCCTCCAACTCAATCACATGCAATCTCCTAGCCAGGCTCTCTCCTCTCTCTCATACACCTGTCCATCCCATCCCTCCCCACCTCTCTCTCTCTCTCTCTCTCTCTCTCTCTCTCTCTCTCTCCCCCCCCCACACCAGGACTTTGGTTCCTTCTTCCTTGCATAAAAAAAAAAAGAGCAACTTTATAAAACTGTACATGAAAAAATTGCTGTGAGGCCTTGATTTCTCACTATACCATTGTTTTCCTTGTTTATACAATCACCTCACTGCTAAAATTCATCACACATTTATTATACAATTGATTTTTAAAAATTTATAACAACCATAAAGTAAGGGCGTGCTACATACAGGTGTTCCTCCCCTAACGCAGTTTGCTGTAGAGTGCAACAGCTCTAACAGCATGATTTAGCAGAAGGAAATAAACTTTCTAATACGGGCACTATTAGTGTAACGCGGTAATTTGAACAGTGCGGGCTGTGACGCGGTGTGCCTGATTGTGGTATGGTGACGGTGGAGGAGGTGATGGAGACTGCCAGCTCTAACATGGCATGATTTTGCAGAAGGAAATAACAACTTGCCCAGCCCTGGGCTCCTGCACTCCTCTGTGGGGTGACATAGGATTGGATAATGAATGAATGATTGAATGAAATAAACATTCTAACACAGGCACTATTAGTGTAACGCTAATTTGAACAGGGCGGGCTGTGACGCAGTGTGCCCGATTGTAGTACGGTGACGGTAGAGGCGGTGATGGAGATTACCAGTGACACCAGTGATACTTCTGATAAGCGGATTATGCAGGAGGAGATTGCCAGTGACACCAGTGACACTTCTGATAAGCGGATTATGCAGAAATTGAGCAACAAGACAGAGACAAAGAGGAGAGGGAACAGCTAGAGGAAAAGAGGGAGGACAGATCAGCAGGTGAACCCAGCAGGGCAGTTTTAAGTCAAATCCTGAGTCAATCTGAGTCTCTCAAGGAGTTCATCTTTGACAGCAACCCTTCCCTTGCAAGAGGTAACAACGTGATTAAGCAGACTGTTGATGCAGTCAGTATCTACAATCATATGCACACCGACCGAGTAAACTGCTGTGAACAGTCAGTCAGTGATCACTTGTTACTTCGCCAGACAAGCTGCCACTGGTCTACAGCAACAACAGGATGAAGAAGCTATGGAGGATCTAGGAAGTGATGTTTGGAGTGTTGCTAGTGAAACAGACTCTGATGGATTATAGTGGGTGTTCTCCCCCCTACCTCATCTCCGGTGATGTGTCTGCTCTTCTCCTCACATAAGGTACAATAAATAAAAGTCCAGTTGACCTAATGTATTTTTATAACCATATTAATGCTCTTAGAAGGTGTAAATTGGAGGGTATAAAATTTTTTTCCACCATAAGGGGGGAAAAAGTGGACTTTGGGCAGGGGTGCGGAAGGAAATAGGGGTTTGCAAGAATCCCTGTAACACGATATTTGCCTAACACGAGGTCGGTGCAGAAGCAAACGCCAGCGTTGGGGAAGGAACACCTGTATGTGAAAAAATTGCTCTGAATATTTTCCTTGCTCATACAATCATATGGCAAAACTCCATCAAACAATCATTATATAATCGGTTTTCAAAAATTATGACAATTGTAACGAAAGCATGTTATATATAACCAAAAAAAAAATAGGAGAATTTTCTCTCTGATTTTCACTACACTTACCTAAGACACTGACTACACTTACTCTAAATATATACAATTTCACATAACACTTAGATATACAGATAAAATGGTTACCCTTTATGGGATTAAGGTGTCTGGTTATAGATGGATATATGGATAGATAGATAGACATAGATAGACAGACAGATGGATTGATGGACAGACAGACATACAGATATGGATAGACACAGTCACATATATAGACAGACAGACAGACAGAGAGACAGAGAGACAGACAGAGAGATAGATAGATAGACCATGTAAACACAGCTAATTTCACTCACTTCTTCCCTCCATATTCCTACCGGACATCCTCAATTTTTTTTTTTTAAATACAAGGAAGAGGGAACCAAAGGCCAGAAGCCCTCAAACTAATACCCCTCCCCCCCCCCAAAAAAAAAAGAGAACAGAGCCAAATTTAAGATGCATTCATTTTGAGACGCCTGGACAAACTGTGTTTGAAAGACTGGAGGTCATAGGCAGCAGGAAATACAAACAGTGGGAGACAGGAGGGAATACAGGAAGAGGAAGTCAACTTTGTAATGTATCACAGTCAAATTTAAATGTCACTCTATCTATGTTTATCTATAGCCAAATGCCATAATCGGGTAAGGGTTGGGGGTTTGTCCTTTGAGTTAGTTGTTTTATGGGGAGGGGCACTAACCCTCCGCCAACCCACCTGTTGATACGTAGGGAAAAGATATGGGTTGGTTATATGGTTACCACCCAGCACTGTAAATAGTTTCCTGGCTTACAGGAAACCATTAGGCTTGTCACTCAATGTAAAGCCACCTGAAAAGGAGAGTAATAAAAAGTGACAGGAAAGATGGGAGAAACAGGAAGAGAGGAGGACAGACACAGAAAAAAGATGATAAAGGTGAAGGAAGAAGTAAGCAGCACTACATCAAGTGAGTGGATGATAGCCACCACCACCTACCACCATAAAATACAATGCAAAGACTAATTCAAATATTTAAAAATTCTGTAACTGCCAGTATCATTCTTAGCTGGAAAAATAGCTTGGTTTTAGCTTTCACAGACACAGTACTAAAGCTAATGTAACAGTCAAGAGCTTATGAGACATTGAGTTGTGGGTATAAATATCTATCTATTTATCTATCTACCTATAGCCAGACACCTTCATGTAACATACATCATAAACATACTTCTAAAAAACTCACAAAAATATACATCTATAATAATGGAATTGACATATTGAGGTAGAAATATTGGTGCAGACCTATTTAACAACTGTTTGAATTTTCCGCTGATTTTTTTGGGAGAAGCATCGATTTTTTGCTTGAGACAACTGGTACTCAAAATTTTGAGTTATGGACTTTGAGAGATGAATTTTTTGAGAATATTGTTTTTTTTTTTTAATATCAGTTCTTAATCTGCCTGAAATACTTGGCACAATAAGCGAATTTCAGTAATTATCGTACGTCAGTTTTTCATCTGTCCTCATGATCTTCACCACTACTCAGGGCCAGTATGTGCAAATTATGGGTGAATTTCAACTTACGAACATTTTTAGCTATGAACCAACTCTCGCTCCAAGTTCGTAAATAAGGAGGCAATGCAGTTTGGTGGCACGGCCCTTGGTTTCAAATATATCCCTATTTGACACATGTTAATTCGACGTCACTATACAATAAGTTGGTATGGGGTCGGATTTTACTTGTAACCCCATCCCATACAGAGCTGTGACTGTATGATGGTGAGGAGAGAAGGAAGAGGAGAATGAGAATGGTGTGAAAGAGCTAGAGAGGTATGAAAGGGTGAGAGAGGTGTGAAAGAGTGAGAGAATGGAGCAGTATATTAGTGAAACAGAGGAAGAGGAGAGAGAGAGAGAGATGTGAGTGAGCTAGAGAGGTGTGAGAGTGAGAGAGGTGTGAGAGGAAGGGTGGAGCAATATATTAATGAGAGGAGGAGGAAGAGGAGAGTGAGAGGTGTGAGAAAGTGAGAGAGGGGTGAGGGAATGGAGCAGCATATTAGAGCGAGAAATGGAGGAAGAAAGTGAGAGTGTGAGAGGTGTGAGAGAGTGGAGCAGTATATGAGTGAGAGAAATGGAGGAAGAGAGTGAGACAATGAAAGAGATGTGAGAGAGAGAAACAGTATATGAGTGAGAGAAATGTAAGAAGAAAGTGAGACAGTGAGAGAGGTGTGGGAGGGTGGAGCAGCATATCAGAAAGAGAATGAAGAGGTGGAGGAGTATTGCAAGAATGAGGAAGGTATGTGAGGAAAACAGTATTATATTGGTGACGAATAGAAATACATATGAAAGCAATCACAAAGACATGTTGGTACTTTCGTGGCTCTTTGTTTGTTTTTTTTAAGTAAGAAGGAACCAAAGGCCAGAAGCCCACATGACTGTGTTCTCTCCAAGAAAAAAAAAACAAGATAACAGAGCCAAATTCAAGAAGCATTCATTCTGAGATGCCTGGACACACTGTGTTTGAAAAACTGGAGGTCATAGGCAGTAGGAAATACAGACAGAGGGAGACAGTTACAGAGTTGACCTGTTGTATACATGAAGGACTGGGAGTATTGGTTAACTTACCTCCTACCTACACTGGAGGTCATATGCAAAGGGAAATACAGACAGAGGAAGACAGTTTCAGAGATTACAATCAAACAATTCAATCAGCTAAAGAGACAGACAGACTGGCAGGAAGCCCCCCCCCCAGACAGTTACAAACTTGGCACAGAACAAAGGAAGAGGAAGGCTGTCTAGTGAGCCAGTCTAATGTAAAATAAAAAACAATAATGAAATTTGGAAGAACAGAAATGACAGGAGGGGGGGGGAAGAGAATTTTCGATGGATGGAGGAGGACAGGAAGATGGAAATTTAATTATCATGCATATGAAATACTGAGAAAGATAGGTAACAATTTTCTGATGCAAAAAAGGAATGAGTCAAACTCTGAAAGCCACCAAGAATGCTATTGTTCTCAAGAAATGATGAACAAGGGAGAGTTAATAAGATCCGTTCATTCTGTGATGCCTGGACACACTGCATTTCAAAGACTGGAGGTCATAGGCAGAGGGAAAGGGAAACTGAGGGAGACAGAGTAAGAAAGATTAGTTATATGAGAATGCTTGACAGAAAAGATGTGTGTGTTTTGCATACATATATACATACATAAATCTATAGCCAAATATGTTAAATACTTCCTTTTATCCTGTTCTCTGCTATCAGGCTGCTCTCCCTCCAAGTAACTCATTTGTATACCTCTCCATCTTGTTCCTTCACCTCATCCTTGGTCTCCCTCCCCCCTCCACCTCACTCACTCACACTGTCCTGGTCAGTCTCTCATTCTCAACCTCTCCATATGGCCTAACAATTATGAGGAGACTTCTAACAAATAGCTTTATAAAAATACATATAATTCAACACACACACACACACGCCTTATATACATCAGTACCCATTTATATACACATATACATATATACATACAAAACTGTCATTAAGCACACACACACACACAACAAAACTGTCATCAAATATACACATGTACATACAGTATAGCCTACATGCAGCATGCACACACACACACACACATTACATACAAAAACATGTGCACACATATATATACATACACATATACATACACACACACACACACACAAAACTGTCATCAAATATACACATGCACATATAGCCTACATGCAGCACACACACACAAATTACATACAAAAACATGCACACAAATATACATAATTCATTCATTCATACATACAAAAATACATACACACACACAAATCACATACAAAAACATGTACACAAACATACAAAATCATTCATTCATACATACACACAGTACATATATACATACACAGTCCTCTCCAACGTACATTCTCCTTCCCCCGATAGGAGGATGCACACTGGGTGAGGACTCACTCTCTCTCATTTATCTGCTTGTCTCTACATCTACTTCTGTCCATTCTCTATTTCTCACTCTCTCCATCTACTGATTTTCACTCTCTCTCTCTCACTGCTTCTCTATACATCTATTCTTTCTCTCTGCTTGTCTGTTTATCTGTCTCTAATTCCATCTGCTGACTCACTCACTCTCATTTATCCACTTGTCTCAACATCTACCTCTGTCCATTCTCTCTCTCTCTCTCTCTCTCCATCTGCTGATTTTCATTCTCTCTCTCACTGCTTCTCTATACATCTATTCGTTCTCTTTTTCTCTGCTTGTCTGTGTTTATCTGTCTCTATTCCATCTGCTGACTCACTCACTCTCTCTCTCTCTCTCTCTCAATGGGCAGCAAGGTCTGTAAATCTATATAACTGTCTCATCTCACTTAAATTACAATGCACAACAATATTAATAAAACTGATGGTCTTTAATATGTGTATGAAAGGAAGGTCTACATTCTCCATGTATCTATGTCATTATTTCTTCCCTTCAGATTAATTATAAATGATTCTCGGCCTTTGGTTCCTTCTTTCTTAAAAAAAAATTTCTATTTTTTTCTCTCCCCTGATTCCTATTTTTTTTCTTCTCTCTCTCTCTTGATTTCTAATTCTTCTCTCTCCTGATTCCTAACCCTCTCTCTCTATTCCTAATTCTTCTCTCTCTCCTGATTCCTAATTCCTCTCTCTTTTGATCCCTAATTTTTCTTTTTATTTCTATTTCCTCTCTCTCTTGATTCCTAATTTTCTCTCCCTCCTGATTCCTAATTCTCTCTCTCTCTCTTTCTCTCTCTCTCCTGACTCCAAATTCCTCTCTATCTCCAAAAATATATTCCTAACCACACACACAAAAATAAAAAAATAATTAAAAAAGAATCACACACACACATACAGTAAATCCTCTTTATAACGAACACTTATTTCCGATTTTTGGCACTTACGAATTCTCTGTGCATACTGAGAAATTATATATATACTGTACAGTACAGTAGAGCCAGTAGATAGATCCAGCTAAATAGATAGTAAATGATGCCGGTAGATCATCCTGTGTGCCTACATCTACCTGGCATTGAACTAAAACTTCGTCTATCTTTTGTTTTATGTGGAAATTACTGTCCTTTTGCAGATTTATTTCCTGTTTAAAGCAAATTGAGAAATTTCATATATACAGTACAGCCAACAGATAGTAGATGGAGCCAGTAGATTAGCCTGTCTACTTCTACTTGGCATTAAAACTTCCTCTACTTTTATCTTTGTGGAAATTCTCATCCCTTGGCAGCTTCTTTCTCAGAGCCCAAAGGTAGAAATAAATGATCCTAAGCCCTACACTCCTTTCACAGCACTTCTTCATGACTAGCACCATATTCTAGTGCTAACCCAGTGCTATATCTCAAAAATGATAAGATAGCAATTTCCTTAGTAAAAAAACGAACGCTGGATTTAAGCAAGTTTTGGATTTCTCGAACGTCGGATTTTACGTTTTTGGATTTCAAGATCTATAGCTTTTCAAAATTAGTTCGTTATAAAGAGGATTTACTGCACTATTACAGTGGGACCCCCGAGATATGCGTTTCTGATTATCATCATCATCATCACTACTGTTATTATTTTTATTTTACGTAGGCAGTTCTAATAAGCACTTTTTCTAAATCTAAGCAGTTCTGTGATGCATTTTTGAGCTAGGTAAGAATTCCATTTTTTTTAACGATTTCAAAATGCATGGTTCTTTGTGGTTCCGTGGAGCCTTTTCAGCTATGTGATTCTGAAATGTGCCATTTTCAAATAATAGGGTTTTGTCATGCATTCTTCTCAGCTAATATTGTGATGTGCTCTTTCAATTAATTGGTTCTAAGTTTTTTTTCCAAATTATGTGCATCCAAAATCTGTTATTTTTTAATGTGATTCCAAATTACATTTTTATTTCAGTTACACAGTTCTGAGGTTCAGTTTCATTCAGTTGTAAGGCTGATATAGATTATCTTTTTCATTTTGATTCAGAGACATTTTAAATTCTTTTAGACGTACGGCTGAGAGAAATATCGTTTTCTTTCTCATTTGTGATAGAGATTTTGATTTTGATTTTTTGTATTTCTATACAGCTTTGGGATCTGCTTTTCTGGCTGTTAGATATATGATTTTCTTCCTCGTTTTTTACTGAGATTTTGAATTTGATTTCTCACTTTTTCTATGTGATTGAGATCTGCTTTCCTTTTCTCTCTCGTTTTTGACAATTTTGATTTTTTGTTTTATCTATGCCCGGTTTTGAGATATGCATTTCTCTCTCTCTCTTTTTCTTTGTGTATATCTCAGAGGTCCCACTGTAAACATTCATACACATCCCTCCCCATTATAAATAAACTCCCTTCCCCCCTTAGGAGATATATATAATGGGAGAGCAATGTCCCTTTCACTCTAGCTAAATCTATCTTATATGTTCCTATCTCTATCAACCTGCTTCTCATTGCTCTCTAACTCTCTAATCTAGCTAAATCTACCTTTTGACCTCTCTGGTTCTCTCTTTTGCTCTCTAATCTAGCTAAATCTATCTTTTTATATACCTATCTATCCAATTCTCTTTTTTGCTCTCTAATCTAGCTAAATCTATCTTTATATATCTATCTCATTCTCTCTTTTGCTCTCTAATCTAGCTAAATCTTTTTATATATCTATCTGATTCTCTCTTTTGCTCTCTACTAGCTAAATCTATCTTTATATATCTATAAGGTTCTCTTTTGCTCTCTAATGTAGCTAAATCTACCTATATATCTATCTGGTTCTCTCCCTTGCTCTCTAATGTAGCTAAATCTATCTTTTTATCTATCTGATTCTCTCTTTTGCTCTCTAATCTAGCTAAATTATCTTTTTATATACCTATCTATCTGATTCTCTTTTTTGCTCTCTAATCTAGCTAAATCTTTATATACCTATCTCATTCTCTCTTTTGCTCTCTAATCTAGATAAACCTTTTTATCTATCTGATTCTCTCTTTTTTGCTCTCTAATATACCTATATCTATCTAATCATATCTATCTGGTTCTCTCTTTTGCTCTCTAATCTAGCTAAATCTCTTATAACTATAGCTATGTTTCTGTCTCTACCCATATCTTTATCTATCTGCCTCTCTCTCTTGTTCTCTATTCTAGCTAAATCTATCTTTTTATATATCTATTTATTTGGTTCTCTCTTTTCTGCTCTGGTTCTCTCTTTTCCTCTCTAATCTAGCTAAATCTATCTGGTTTCTGTCTACCCCTATCTATTTATATCTATCTGCTTCTCTCTCTTTTCCTCTCTAATCTAGCTAAATCTATCTTGTTTCTGTGTCTTCCCCTATCTCTTTATATCTATCTGCTTCTCTCTCTTTTGCTCTCTAATCTACCTAAATCTGTATGCATCTGCTCTCTCTCTCCTTTGCTCTCTAATTTAGCTAAATCTCTCCTTTTATATCTATATCTGCTTCCCTCTCTGCCTATATTCTCTCAGTTTCTCTCTCTCCTGTCTATCTACCTGCTACTTTCTCTAATATCTATCAGCTTCTGTCTATTTCTCTCTCTGTCTGTCTGTCTCTTTCTCCTTTTTAAATCTAGTACACCTGATTGGCAAGGTCTGTGTATCTGTGTAACAAATTCTCCTATTCTATCCATCAGTTTTATAATATTGAATAAGCAAAGTCTGTATCATCTGTGTAACAATATCTCAATTTCTCTCTCTCTCTCTCTCTCTCTCTCAAAAACCACACTACAGATAAGTTCCACATACACACACACACACATTTTCCCCATCTATCTACCTGTCTATATCTATCTACCAATAATGCTAGCAATGAGGTTTGGTTATATGGTTACCACCCAGCGTAGTAAATGGTTTCCTGAGGTACAAGAAACCATTTGGCTTGTCACTCAGTGTAGAGTCACCCAGAGGCAGCGCTACATCAAGTGAGTGGATGATGGGCGCCCCCACCTACCACATTACCTACCATATACCTAACAACCCCTACCACGTCCCTACCACAACTACTAAAATAACATATAGTACACAAAATACACTCATGCACAAAATGACAAAATTAAAACTATTACTCAAAGTACCTATGAAGTCAGTGGGGATAGACAGACAGACAGACAGATTAGATAGGTATGTAGACAAATACAGGCAGACATATAGACAGAGTGTGACCTCAGCAATAAGGGTCTGAACAGGGAGGCTGCCAGAGATCAAGCAGTGTGGAAAACTGCCATTAGGAGACCAAGGCCAATGCAACAGACAGATAGATAGATGGATAGATAGATAGGTAGATGGATAGATTTATGAAGACTCTGGTGCATGATGGAAGATGATTTAGGAGAGTATGGTAAAAATGTAGAAAAAATGTCAATCCTACAATCCTTTGGGGTGTAGGGTGGTGAGGCTAGGCTAGGGGTTGACTAGTAGATTTAAGGGTAGATGAAAGGGTAGACCAGTAGATCAAGGGCACTTGAACCCACTAAGTCACCAGGCACCATCAATAATAAAATAGATGAAACAAACAGGGAAAAATAAGGAATTTAGAAGGTAAAAGAATGGAGAATTGTCCCTTAAAAATATAGACAGATAGATAGATAGATAGACAGACAGGCAGACAGAGACAGAGATAGATAGACAGATGGATGGATAGATGGATGAACTGAGAGACTGATGGATGGATGGACTGATTTAAGACTGAAGGTCATAGGCAGTGGGACAGAGTGATCATGTGAGAGTTGCTGATACAGAAATAGATGTAAATAGAGAAAAGGGTAACAGATAGATAGATAGATAGATAGACATAGATAGACAGACAGATAGATACATGTTAAAAGACATGAGAAAAGAATGGATAGGGAACAGAAAGCTGTTTACATATATAGATGGATAATAGACAGATAGACAGAGACACAGATAGATGGATAGATAGATATACAAAACTGACACATACAAGCACAGGGTTACAAGAATATAATTAAAATAGAAAATAAACAAAGAAAAAATAAAGACAGATTACGTAAAAACTGACCCAAAAAACCATTGGTAAAAAATCAGACAGGCTGCTATAATTCTCTCCATATACTTACTTTAAAATATAATACTAAACTTGCTTTGTATCTGACATTAAAAAAAACTAATAATAATAATAACCCTTTTCAGCTCTGGTCAATTATAGTCAAAATGGAGGTTAAATTTGAGAAGTAACCAGAGACTCAATTTCATGCAGTTTTGGGCATGGACCACTTTTCAGATGAAAACAAATGGGCTGTATACAAACAAACATACCTGAGGCACAAATAAATTCATTTTAAAATCCATCTCTCAACATCCTCTTAAAATTCAAATTTGAACTATAAGTGGCATTATTGTCATACACATAGACATTTAACTTTCCCTGTTTAGCTTATTTTATCTCCCTCATTGTGGGGTCAACTCTAGTACTATATTTAAACAATGAAATTAATCTGAAGTGAGAGAGAAGCTTTTAAATCGATTGGGAGCATTTATTTTTCTCTCTCTCTCATGGTTGGGATAAGGGTGAGGTGTGGAGGGTGAGGGTAGAGGAGTCGATGAGGATAGAAGAGTAGATGATGGGGGAAGAAGAGTTAACAATGAGGGTAGATGTGTGAGAGGCAGACTGAAAAAGACCTGGGATGAGAGAGCATGAGATCAGGGATAAGAGACTGAACAGGGAGGCTGCCAGAGATCTAGCAGCAAGGAGA
>JAGKTI010026264.1:0-13656 GCA_018397915.1 Birgus latro | reverse complement strand
GGTGTACTGGTCAGTAAAGTATATAAAGAGGGATGCCTTCATGTGGTGCACTGGTCAGCTTCACTGCCTGGTTTGACAAACATTCCTCAGCTCCCTTCCCATCCCCAGAAAAATGGATTGTGAACTGCAGAAGGAAGGCAGCTTCAGCCCACAGTTCACTGGATTCACATTTCAGATGTGCTTTAGGACATTACTACATGTGCTGTGTGCTGCTGGTGCAGGATTTGTGCATTACATTGACAAAATATAATGAATGTGTTGTGTGGTGCTGGTAGAGGATTTGTGCATTACACTGACAAGTTACAATAAATATCACCTGTAGTGTAACCAACAGTTGGGTATGGCCTGGGGCATTCCAACGGATAGGTACTTGTATAAAATAATTAAATACAAAATATAATAATTATACTGACAAAATACAATAGATATCACCTGTAGTGCTGCCAGCCAGTTGGGTACGGCCTGGGGCATTCCAACAGACAGGTACTTGAATACAATTGTCATAAGTGCTGGAGAGAACCCATTTTCATTGTCCTCTTCTCTCCTCTCATTGATGCAGCCTTAGATAACCCCAATAACCTGGATGGTGCCGAAGATGGTTTGGTTGATGACGAGGATGATGTATTGGTTGATGCTGCTGACGATGAGAGTGATGTTCCGCCACCTAGCACATGCACCAGCTGAGCAGAGCAGCCACTAACCTCACTTGACAAATAAATAACTACATCAATTCATCTGAACTCTTATTCACCCAAGTTAAATAAGCAGACTGAAGTGTCAAAGAAAGTGTAAAGTGATGTATACAAGTACACAAAGAATGTTCACATTAGAAAAAAAAATGAATGAACACCAAGATTATTAATAAAGTTTGCATACAAATACATCAGAGATTTTCATATAGAGACAGGAAATGGGTGACCAACTGTACAGACTGAATATATAGGGGGCAGCCTCTGTGGGAAGACCAAATGTGTCTGCCACAGTTTACCAACCAACATACCTTAATGGTCCAAAGAGCAGCTGGATCAGTTGTAAATAAAGGTGCTGGCAGATTAGCAGCAGCAGCAGGGTGAGGGGTGGTGGTTCTGGTACAGTGTATGAACCAACATACCTTAATGGTCCAACGAGCAGCTAGATCAATTGTAAATAAAGGTGCCGACAGGTTAGCAGCAGCAGGGTGAGGGGAGTTGGGTCTGGCATAGGGGTGGTGGTTCTGGTATAGGGGTGGTGGCCATCTCAAAGTTTAACTGCTACACCTGCCCCAGATCTCAGCAGCCAAGCCACGACGTTCCAGCTAGCATGGCCTCGGGTCAAGGTGACAGGCCAGTAGTGGTGGTCAGGGATGTCTGCTTCCAGGGTCACCGTGGATAGTTTACTCAATTCAGGAAGCAGGGTTGGCGCCACCACCTCCTACTTCACTCCAGGATACACGCTCCTTGAAATCTGTGTGGAATGGTAGTGGGGTGTGAGTATTATATACAGCAGGCTGTTTGTGTGTCAACTTTCCAGTCAGTACACCATCAAAGGTTGCTGCTAGTGTGTGTTGCTAAAAAAAAAAAAAAAATACACATGACTGCATAAAAATCCAACTGTCCCAATGAAAATCTTCAGACTTTGAGGTAAACTGGGAGGAGAAAAAGACCATGATGCTATATGAGAGGCTACTTGGCATCACAATGTGTCCCTGTGCCATTCTGTCTTGCACAGCGGGCTACTAGTGCCCTCATCACGTCACTGTCCTCCATACTAAAAGCCTCCTATGGTTGAACTTGGATTCATATTGGCACAAAGGACAAAGCTTGGTGACTCCAGTAGCCACCAAATCTCCAGTCTGGACAAAAAAGAAACGAACATGATGGAAAAGGCAGAGAAGAGCAATGAGATGCAGAACAAGAGGGAGAGAGGGCATCAGGAACAAAGGAAAACTGAAGGTGATCATACTTCTGAGTGTATGGAAGAGGAGGCCAGTTTCATGTCAGATAATGTCAGTGCTGGCGACGATGATGATGTTAATGTAAGGGAAGAGTTGTCTCAGAATTATTCAACCTGTGGCAGGTGCACCACCAAAATTAAACCTCTGGAACTGGCAGAAATCTGCTACAGGGTCAGTGACAAACGAATTGTTGCCATAGTCACTGCCACACCATAGTCGCGGCGCACGACTCTGAGGCGGTCATTATCGTACCCTGGCAACCTACCAGTCAAAAGTGCGTCCGATTTCGTATCTCATTATACTCGAATCATATTATTATGCACGAATATATTATACACGAATATTATTGCACACAAACATATTATACACGAATCACATGCGTCTCATATTATACACAAAATTGGACACTCGATTAAGGGGTAGGTTGCCAGGGCACGACAATACCAACCTCAGAGCCGTGCGCTGCGACTGTAGTCACATGGAAGTGTGACAAAGCAGGACAAAAGCGGTATCATTAATCACAAGGTTGTCAGAGTTGCAGGAACTGAGGAGAATATCAACAAGGAAGATGAGATTATATGTGTCTTGTCTAATGGTCATTAGTACATGACAAAGGTGATGGAAAACAGTGAGGAGATGGGAAAATACACTCAGTACAACACTACTGCATGACAGCTGAGCCATCTGTCACTACCTGATCACTTCACACCACAACCAACAAAACTTTATAACCACCATAACTTTATGCCACCCCCACCCCATCCCTACACGCACACACACACACACACACACACACATTCCTCTGCTGCTAATAACAATGAGTGCCAAATGTAAGAAAAATAGTTGGTACTGAAACATACCCCTGACTTGCAATGACAACTGCCTGTGTATGAAGCATAACAGTGCTTGATGGAGCGGGGATGGTAAGTGGGGAAATCTAGCTGACACCTTAACCCGCCGAGTCCCATCGACGTACGGTGTACGTCGCTACTTTTTTCCGCGGACAGACCCAACGACGTACATCGTATGTCACGCAATTGCAAGGCCCATTGTGTGCAAATTTTTCAACATTCGCAGGTGATTTTCGGTAGGCATATGTGGGAGACCTTCCTCTACCTGCTGTCAAGCGGGGATACTGCCTGGCCCCTCCTAACCTCCCCTTCCCCCCACTCCCCCAAACACTGGGCAATTCACCTGTTAGCAGCAACCTAGCCAGTGAAGGTATGTTACTCCACGGTCTCTAATGACGAAATTCACGGTGAAAGTGATTCCTGAGGTGGAGGACAAAGAAACAAAGAAGCTAGAGGTAGAAACAACCAGAAGTGATGAGGTGGTAATGTCGTAAAGGAAGGTGCCATATACTGGGGTTTTGGGTAAGTGAACAATGCTTATAAACGCCTATATTATTGTGTGAAAACCATTATAGACTTTTACTACACATAATTCGTACCAAATAAATGAAATAAATACGTAATTTAAAGTGGCTTGAATTAGTCAACCCTTCCATAGTTCGTTTTCTTAGCCAGGTACCCTGAAAAAGAAGGAAAACGTAAGGTTGAGTGACAACTGTATCAACATTTTTTTACCTCTGGATCGCGATTTCACTATGATTTTTCGATTTTTCACACCAAAAGCGAAGGTTTCAGCCAAAAAACAAAAAGTCGAAAATCGGTCGGGATCTGGGGGTAGGCTGGGTAAAAAAAAACGTCGGGACTCGGCGGGTTAATCTCGTAAGGGGTAATCATAAATGAAGCCTACATGTACCCTTGTCCCCTGTCATCTGGCTGCCTTCTCTCCAACTCACAACCCCCCTCTGTCATATACCTCTTCATCCCATCTCTTCATCTCATCCTCAGTCTCCCCCTCCCCACCTCTGATCCATCTCACTTAAATACACTCTTCCAGTCAGTCACTCATTCTTCATCCCTCCACATGACCAAACCATCTCAAAATATTTCTCTCAATGCCTTCTACATCACCCACATCAACAATACAATGCTCTTCCACCTCTTCATCTGTCTGCCTGTCTCTCCACATAAGCACAAATGCTATTCTCAGCTCAGTTTTTGTTACTCCATAGTGAGGTGAAGGCATAACATAGCTAATGCACAGTTCAGAAATTCTCAATCATTTTGTCATACATAGGCAAGCCAAGATATTTTAAACAAACTATTAGAAAACAATTGTATTCATCTGAGAGGGGTTTAGTTAAATGGGATGAAAACTAAATCAACCCTTTGCATTGCTAGAAACTCTGTCCTATCGTATCATAAAGGTTCCAACATGCTTGCTTGCATCAACCTTCGTCAGCTAATGGCAGCTCTTTATGCTGCTCGATCTCTGGCAGTCTCCCTATTCAGTCCCTTATCTCTGTGGTCACACTCTATAACCTCGTCCAAGGTATGTTTCGATTTGCCTCTCACAACCCTACCACTGACAGTCACACTTTTCACTTTCCACACTGAACTGTCACTCTTTATCCTCCCCACATGTCAAAATCACCTCAATCTGCCCATCCTCATCACAGCACCAATAAACTCCAGTCCCATCTTGCCTCTCAACTTCTCAATCACAAACCTAGCCTAGGCCTCGCATTCAAGAACACACTACACATCCATCTAATCACTGTCATTTCTGTATGTCTGAGACAACAAATATGCTCTTCCTTTACTGCCCAGGTCTCCCTACTACACGGCATTACACTCCTAACACATGTTGCATACAAAGATCCCTTAGCAAGGAGGGAGAGCCCTCCCAGTGTCAGTAGAGGCAACAGCTCCCTGAACTTCCTCCAACCCCTCCTCTCTCCAGCCCCATGTCCCTCAGTCTTCCTCAAATAACATAACAAAGCTCTTCTCAAATAACAAATAGCAAAACTCTTTCCTTTTCCATACACTATGCAAAGTCATCCCTCCATATGGAGCATCCTACACTTGACCACCTTGGATCCAAAAATTATGCAGCAGTAGTAGTAGTAATGAAGGTGACTGTGGCAGTAATTGCAACCCCAGGATCATCTGAACATTATCTCAGTGGACTGCAGGCTAAAGTTGCCCTTCTACAATCCACTATCCTCCTTTTGGAGAACAGGGAAGGGATTGAAGGGACACTTGTATAACCAGGCATCTCCACTGCCAGGTCATAATAATACCACCACATGATGGTATCCCTCTCCAGCACCACACTCCTCAGTAAACATTTAATTCACTTACTACATCTACACCAATTATTTCATTCAGTTAAGGCGACATTTATACACGCTAAGTGTTAACCTACAGCCTTCAGAATGCTTCCCTGTGGCAAGAAGATGAACAGACATTATAATTCAATCACTACAAACAGGCAGGGATTTTTTGTAGCTACTGTAATGCTCATAGTTCAGTTGCAGGATAAGACAATGCTATGGCTCTTTTCCATAGCAATTTTTCATGATCAACTCCGTACAGTATTCTAGTGATAATTTCTTGTCACAGCAAAGCATTCAAGATGGCGTGATGGCAATTTCACACCTATTGTAACTCTGATGAACAGGTACTCAACCAATTCCAGCATATGGAAAATTCCATCTTGAATAAACTCGTCTAACTTCAACCTGTGATGGCAAGAGTCAGGCTTTCTATAAAGTTTCTGCTTCCTATTCTGTCCCGGAAAAGAAAAAAGAAAGAAAGAAAGAAAGAAAAGAAGTATTAGTAGTAGCAGCAGTAGTAGTAGTAGTAGTAGTACTGGCTATGCATCAGGCATGAAATGAAATAAAACACACATACGTGGGAATTACATTAAGAATGTTAATACTGTGACTCCTGGTTCAACTGAGTGTGAAACCAGTGGACTGCAGGTTAAAGCTGCCCTTCTGCAGTCCATTGTCCTCCTCTTGTGGATAAGGAGGGAACTGGGGAACATTTTTATACCTGGGCAGTGCAGCTGCATGCCTATATCAGTGCAGCCACATGAAGGCATCCTACTCTGGCACCAAATTAAACTACAGTAATTCCAAATGTGGCCATGTACAGAGGATGGAGAATAAGAGACTGACAAGAAGTGTGTATGAGAGTGAGGTGGAGGGGGCAAGGAGGATGGGGAGATCAAAAATGAGAAGCAAGGATGGAATAGAGAGATATATGAGGGAGAAGGGTGTGAGCTGGAAGAAAGGGAGTTAAATGGCAGAGGTCAGAGAGACATTGAGGAAATTTGTCTTTTGCCATCCCTTACGGGATTAAGGCATCTGGCAATAGATAGACAGAGTTCTAAATAAATGAACCCACCTCAGCTTATGCAGTGTGTGGGTTGCTGGTATCCCTTAACTTGTAACTGCAACATTCAGTGCAATAAAATGTTCCCAGGAGGAATGCCACATACATCATGTCAGTCAGCCTGAAGAATGAAAAATATTAGTCAATGGACTGGTTCTGCCTGATGGAGAACAATGAAATTACAATACAGCCTGTGCCTGGGAGATGGAGCCAAGATTCCATGGGCTTGAATGGTAAGGGATTGAGTGTGTGACCCATTTATGGCAATCAGTTCTCCTGCTATCATTTTTGTCTCTTTTTCTTGCTTTCTGGATCCTACCTCACCCCACCTGAGAGTGGAAAAAAGAAGCGGGATGATGATGACGAAAATTGTCTACAGTTAGGGCAGATATTGACCTGGAAGTCTGCACACCCATATTCCAGCACGCTCACTTACATTTCATGCCAAAGTATAAAAGAGGATGGTATATACTTTTTCTGGTAAATACACAAGTGCTGGAAAGGAATGCCTTCACGCGGTTGCACCTATATAAATACCTGGTTACACAAACATCCTTCAATTACTTCCCTGTCCTCTGAAAGATGGATGGCAGACTGCAAGAGAAAGGCATCTTGTAAAACTGCACTTCACATCAGATAAGCCTGCAGTTACAACTACTACTACTGTACACTGAATGTGTAAGTTCATTACACCGTAGCTGTTAAAGTATGGTACAAATCTACCTGCAAATTGATTTACACCATACTGTACTTCATAAAATTCATTATGAGCTAATACAACATCATAAGATCAATTTAAAATCTGCAATTCTTTTCTGTACATAAGAGTTATGGCAATTTTTCAAAGCCGCAACTAAGTAGTTCCAGCCACCTACAGTCAAACTCAGTGGCAATTCTGACAACACAAAGTTCAGGTTTCCGAACACTAAGGTTTCCTGTATTAGTAACTATCTATCTACCTATTTATCACCAGGTGCCTAATTCCATATGGAGTGGCCACAAATGTATCCATGTCATCACGTTCTCTGCCATGAGGCTGCCCTCTCTCCAACTCACACCACTCTCATATACTATACTTCTCAGCCCATTTCCTCCGTCCCATTCTTGATCTCTACCTCCTCCTCCCCCCTCCAACTCATGCACACATACACACACTCTCCTAGTCAGCCTCTCATTCTCCATCCTTTCCACATGGCCACACCATCTCAAATTATCTCTCCTATTACTTTCAAGCACATCCACTTCAATACCACAGCTCTCTCAAATCTAAAAAATCTAATATCTAAAAACCTGCACTTCCAAAAATAATGCTACATACAACAAGAGTGTGCTGATATCGTCTGTCATCACACAATGCACATATGAAGACCAAGCAGGCCTGGTTGTTAGAAAAAAAAAAAAGAGTTACCTCGTTAGCTTATGAGGCTCCCACATGCTTGCATGTGTTTGCCTTGGTCGCCCAATGGTGGCCCTCGGTGCTGCTTAATCTCCAAGACTTCACACTGGCATCTTGCTGTCTTTTCCCAAGAAAACTGAGGCAGCAGCATCTATTGCCTGCAAAGTAAACATGTTACCATTAGACAGTAGCCATAACAACAGCAGTGTTTTGTATAGGTTCCAATTACCATTACCCTGTAAACTGCAGCTTTCGTTATCATTATCGTTATCGTTTATGAAGGCTCCAACATGCTTCCATGCGTCGGCCTTGGTCACCTAATGGCGGCTCTCCACGCTGCTAGATCTTTGGCAGCCTCCCTGTTCAATCCCTTAACCCTGGGGTCACACTTAATGACCTCGTCCCATGTCTTTCTCGGTCTACCCCTTCCAACCCCTCCCCCAGTATTGACACTTCTCACCCTCTGCACCCAGTTATCATCCCCCATCCTCTCCACATGTCCAAACCACCTCAGCCTACCTCTCCTCATCACAACACCAATACACTCCAGTCCTATCCTACCTCTCAACTCTTCCATCGTAAACCCAGCCCCCCCAGGCCTTGCACGCAGAGACGCACTGCACATCCACCTAATCATTGTCATTTCTGTACGTTTAAGCCCGCGAATATCCTCTTCCTTTACTGCATAGGTCTCACTACCATAAAGCATCACACTCCTAACACATGCTGCATACAAAGACCCCTTAGCACGTAAGGAGAGTCCTCTCAATGTCAGGAGAGGCAACAGTTCCCTGAATTTCTTCCAATCACTTCTCACCCTAGCAACCAAGCTAGCTCCACCCCCAACCTCCGACACATAACATGTCTCCCAAATAACAAAACTCTTCCATGCACTCAAGAGACTCACGCCTAACAATCTCCACCTGCTCTCCCCGACACGCTGCACACATAAAATCAGCATTATCTCACAGTCTACCTCTAATACCACTACATCTCTTGTCCACCCATTTATCACAAACACTGCACAAGATGAAATTACTTCCCACACCTTTGTGGCAAACTGCAGATGGCCACTCTCCCTCTCCTCTGATTGTACCGCCACAAACCCTAGATTTCATCACTTTTGTTTTATTGCATTTACCCTTAAGCCCTTGTGCCCCATACCATCTCTCCATTTCTTAAATCTTTCCTCCGCCTCCTTTTCATTCTCTGCAATCAACACCAAATCATCAGCATACAACATCTCCCACGGAAGTCCATCTCTGAAGTCACGTGAGAGGGCTTCAAGTACCATGATAAACAACAAGGGACTCGAAACTGACCCCTGATGCACACCAACATTCACAGAAAACTCATCACTCAAAGCTCCATTCACTCTTACCTGAGTGCGAGCATCCACGTACATGGCCATAACCACCCTAACCAGCCACTCTTCCAACCCTAGCTTTCTCATTGCCCACTTCACCACCTCTCTAAGGACTCTGTCAAAAGCCTTTTCCAAATCAACAAAAACAAAATACAAATCCCTTTTCTTTTCAATATATTTTTCCTGAAGCTGTCGAACAATGAATATAGCATCAGTGGTCCCCCTGCCTGGCATAAACCCAAACTGCATCTTATCAATATTCACTCTTTCTCTAATCATACCTTCTAGAAATCTCTCCATTACTTTCATTATCTGATCTAAGAGCTTTATACCTCTGTAATTTCCCCTATCCAGGGCATCACCCTTCCCTTTGTACACATTTACAATTACACTCTTCAGCCAATCATCTGGGACAACACACTCATATATAATCATATTTATCAGGTTAGTGTCTAACCTCATCCCATTATCTCCTGAGGCCTTCAACATTTCATCAGTCAACCCAGACACATCTGCCGCCTTCCCCACCTTCATCCTGCCTATTGCCTCACTCACAGTAGCAACGCCAATCAAAGGCCAAGGGCCAAACACTGGATCTGCTGGCTCCAAACCTTCCCTATTCCAGTCAAACTCCTCATTCAACAACCGGCTATAATGCTCTCTCCATGTATCTTTAATATCCTAACTGTTCACCACTACCCTTCCTTCATCATTCTTCACACGCTGCTCATCTACAATGTCCCGATTATCCCTCTTCACCTGATTTGCCACCCTAAAAATCGTAGTTTTCCTTTCCTCATGATTTAGATTATCAAGTAAAAGTCTCTGTGACTCAGACTTCGCCCTGTATACCTCTCTTCTAGCCCTACGCTTGGCAGCCAAGTACTCCTCCCTGTTACCACTCTTCTTCCATTCCCAGAAAAGCCTTCTTTTTTTCCTTAACTGCGGCTTATACACCCTCATCCCACCACCAAGTTACTTTATGTCTTGGTGGGCCTCTTGTCCAACTGCATATTGCAACAGTAACTCTCAAGAGGTTGTTCTGAACAGCTCTATACTGTTCTTTAACGCCTCTCTCTACGGCTCCCTGCTCAGCCACCGCTCTCCTAATGTCACTGTAGAAGGCATCCCCTATTGGTTGGTTTTCCAGCTTCCATATTTTCCTCCTAGGTACATATGTCCTCCTTGTCATCACTCGTTCTTTAAGCACCATGTCACAAATGAATAAATTGTGCTGCTGCACACACTCCTCGCTTCCTATAACTTTAACATCCCTCATTAACCTCCTATCAACCCTCCTGACCAGAAAATAATCTATCTGACTGCTATTTCCCCCGGACAAGTATCCAGTCAAACGACTCACCCTTTTTCTAAAATGTGTGTTGCACACAATCATGTCCATAGCCTCCCCAAACTCGAGTATTCTTTCCCCTTCCGCATTCCTCACACCATATGCACATCCCCCATGGACTCCTTCATAACCTTGAGCTGCTTCACCCACATGACCGTTTAAATCCCCTCCCAGAACCACTACCTCATCATCGTCCATACCACCTACTACACATATTAACTCATCCCAAAATCTATCCTTCTCTGCGTCATCCAATCCTGCCTGTGGAGCATATGCCAATATAACTGCAATAATTTTCCTACCAATCAAAATTTTCACTACTATCCTATCACTTACTCTCATAACATTCATGACATATTCCACCCATTTCTCTGCAACCAACACACCCACACCCCCATATCCGTCAGTCCCCCCCTGCCAAAACAACTTATAGTAGCAATCCTTCCCAACAATCTTTCTGGCTGATCCACTCCTCTACCGGACTTCCTGCAAACATCCCACATCCACCCACCTCCTACTGAATGCCTCAGCGACTTCCCCCGCTCTTCTCCTCAAATTTCCCACATTCCACGAACCCACTCTAAACCCTCTGGGTGATTTACTGTCCTCAGGCTTGCTTTGATACTTGTATTTGTAAGTCATAGTCAGTAAGATAAAAGAGGGGGTAAACATTCCACAAGCCACTCCCACTGCACAGTCCAAGGTCCAGGCAATGGATCTGGGACCCCTAGCCCACCAGCTTACCAGTGGCTGTGGTAGTAGCCTCGGGGCACCCTGCCAGGACAGCTGGAGGGACACCCTCCAAGTGCTCCTTGGCACTGCAACTGCCCCACCATTATACACCCACTGATAGGGCAGCCTCCTGGGTTGCTACTCCCAGGTTTGGGCCCCTCTCTATTGGGCGGAAGCGACAGCCTGGGAACCGCAATGTCCTGTGCCCTCTAGTACAGGTTTGAGCCCTATCTTGCCCCGGACCCATGATCTATGCCGACGGAACCCTCGTCATGCCTCCCCCCAAAAGACCGCCACTAGGTAGCGGGGGCAAAGTTTTCTGGCCGCATGCCCTTGCTGGCGTCAACCCCTGTAATGTAGTGGGATATGTTGTGTGATATGTATGGCGCATGTGGTGTAGTGCATAAGATAGAGGAAATGTTTGGGAGTGTATGCTGGTCTACCCTCCATGTTACTGTCACACTGAAAAGGTCAGCAAAGGGGGATGGTTAGGTAGCTAGTGAAAGGAGCTCCAGCTCTCCCTATCACCAGCATTCCCATTTCCCTCTGGAGTACCACCCTGTTCAGCCCGTGCTACAGCCTCCTTCTCTGAAGAAGAAAAAAAAAAAAGCCTTGCACTGAGAAAAACAATAGTTTGACCACTTGATATTTAGGTCATGCTGGCACTAGGAATGCAATGGGGTGCTTTCAAAGCTAGTATTCCAATAAATGGCTCTCTCGCTTTGGTCAAACACATTCCCCGTGCTGTTTAAAATGCATATTTTTCTTTGTTAAATAGCTACACTGTTGTGTGAAACTGTGAATCATAGTAATGTCATATACCGTAATATAAATAATACAAACAGAACATGTATATATAACGTAGAGTGAAGTTTATATTTATCGTAAACGGTAATTAAAATAATATCATTGATGGCATTTGATGGCAACCCGTACTTTCAGTGGTCCTATATTATTTAATTTCTGCTACATTTAGTGCAAATTTGGTTCTTAATACATATTTGATCAGACTGTATATTACGCCTAGTGGATATTTTGACTCATTCAGTCTCTATGTGGGCAGAAATTTAATGTTGAGTAAATACTGGGACTCAGCATTTTGCTCACTCCCTTCACGCATGCGCATTGCAAGACAGTCCAGTGTTCATTTGTTTTTTCACGAGAGATTTGTTTTTAAACAAATGCACGAGGACTAATGCTTAAAATAATATAATTTAGACTACTTATGGTCTGGTTAGGTTAGATGAAGTAAGTCACTGTAATTTCTTTGGGGGGTATGAGGAGCAACACGAGACTGCCTTGTGGTGCGCATGCATGAAGGAAGTGAGAGTCCCAGTATTTACTCAACATTAAATTTCTGCCCACTTAGAAACTGAATGAGCCAAAATATCCACTAGGCGTAATATACAGTCTGAACAAACTATGCATTAAGAACCAAACTTGCACTAAATGTAGCAGAAATTAAATAATATAGGACCACTGAAAGGGCAGGTTGCCATCAAATGCCATCAATGATATTTTAATTTCTGTTAACGATAAATATAAACAACTCACTCTACGTTATATACTGTATATACGTGTTCTGTTTGTATTATTTATATTACGGTATATGACATTACTATGATTCACATTTTCACACAACAGTGTAGATATTTGACAAAGAAAAATATGCTTTGTAAACAGCGCGGGGAAGGTGTTTGTCCAAAGCAAAGAGCCATCTAGCGGAATACTAGGCTTTTCAGAAGCACCCCATTATGTACTGTATAGGGTATGTGAAACAGTTTTCAAAGTTCATGTGTGTTATACGTGAACTGCTACTCTGCTCTGAAGTTATTAGTTTTTCAATACTGTACATTTTTCAACGATATTGTTTTATCAAACCAATCTAGACAGAAATGAGTCTTAAAACTATTGAGCAGTATTATGATAAACAGTAAATGTCAATCCCATTTTACCCTCTTCAAGATCTTGGGGCCCGAGGCTAGACTACCCTGGTCAGGGTACATTAAAGGTAAGTTCTGACCAGCATTCCAGCACCACTTCTGGTGACACTATAAGATACCTGTTGGGCATCAACCTATGCAAGGCCATCACTCTCTAGCCACCAGATAAAAAAGCAACTACAGTAAACTATCATTATCTGTTGTTGCAATATCCAGCCCACTGCAATATCCGGTGGTGCTGGCCGGCTCTGTTAAAGGAATATCAGGTGAAATTGTGCAGCATCCCGTACTGAAATGGGACATATCCGGCTGTTCTATGCAATGTCTGGCATTGAGGTGCATCAACTGGCTCGTATGTAGTAACCCACCAGCGCCTGCAAAAAACCCAAAGCATGGAAATCAATGAAAACACCCACTATGCACCAAACAATCAGAATCTGTTGTGGGAGTGGCTCACCCAGTGCCCCAAGAATACCGTCGCACTCTCATTCTTGCCTGTGGATGTTGTGTAGCAAAGACGTGTCTGTGTGCACTGCTCTTCTGACCTAGAGGTCTGTCACGAATTTTCTTCATTGTAAAATCACATTAAGTTAAATCGTGACATTGAGTTATTTGTGAGGAGCAAATTATTATATGTACGACAATTTTAAGTTGTCGGGTTTTGCTCCGGGCCTGTTGCACATGC
>JAGKTI010026263.1:0-13656 GCA_018397915.1 Birgus latro | reverse complement strand
CGACATTTATATCTGCCAAGTTGTATTAAGGGTCTAACTAAATCAAAGGACTGTGCTTCTTTAGTAGTTAAGAACCCTGTAATGGCTAGATTTACCTTGCCAACAACAGGTAACTTTAATTTATCTATAATGTCTGCAGAAATGAAGGTTTTCTGTGCACCTGTATCAAAAAGAGTACATACTAATATGTTCCTATTTTCACCCACTACCTTTACATCAGCAATTGGAACTGCAGCTGGCATCGTTACTGGAGTATTTGCTTCCGCAACTGTCATATTGACACTTGCAGTTTTAGGAACCTCATGTTTCATCATCCTTGGACACAAAGCACTATGATGATTGTCCTTTTTACATTTGAAATAAAGATTTAATTTAATTTTACAGTCAGCGGAACCATGTTCGGTATTCATACAAATCATACAACATCCCAATTCCTGATGTCTCCCTATTCTAGAAGCATACTGTTGGCAAGATGCACTGGAATGTTGTTCACCACAAAACACACAAACCTTCTTGTCCTTTACCATGAAAATTTTTACCTTCTTAATTTCATCAGCTTGTCTATCCCCTGTCTTTATTAATTTATCCTCGGACTTTAAAGAGCTAAGAAAAGTACCTATCTCTTCCTTAGGTACAGCCTTATCTATTCTTGGCTTGGCTTTCCCAGCCAGTTGGTTAGTGGTTCTTTTCCTTATTTCAGCCTTTGATTTATTTTCAACAGGCTTTACTGTTCCTTGCAAGTGTTTACAGAGCTGCATCAAGCCTTTCTCAATCTCCTCACAGGAGAAATTATCCTTCTGGTACCTGCCATACAGAGCGTCCTTAGTTCTTGGTAGAAGTTTTAAGGACACAATTCTAGAAAGCACCCAGTCTGCTGCCTTAACATCTTCGTAAGTACCTAAGGCCTTTAAATTACAACCTATCGCAATCCGAAAACTTTGCAAGGACTAAAAATCATGTTTAGGAATGGGTAATTCAATCAGAGCCTTAAATAATTGGGTAATGGCTTGCGCCTTGTCTTCATAATTCTGCTCAAGGATAGCCAAAGCTGCCTCATAATTGCTTTCCTCCACAGGTAATTCCTTTATCAGTTTGTAAGGCATCCCTTTGACCTGTCCTAACAGATATGCGAGCTTGCTCACATTAGGGAGATCTGTTCTGTCATGGACTGAGTATTTAAACTGATCCCAAAAGGATTTCCAATTCTGCTCCCCATCAAACTCTGGAAGCGAAATTTGTGGTAATGCAGCCTTACTTGCTTGTTCCACAGCTTTTGTTCCGTTGATAATACTGGCTAATTTAAATTCAACCAGCTTCACTAATGCTAGATATTCCTCCAATTTACCTTCAAATTTGGAGGTTTCTGCTTCCAAAAGATCTTTATCATCAGCTTGTACGATGGCTGCTTCCAAGTTAGTATAACCTTCCTCGTACTTGGTCCATCTTTCTTTTAATTGGTTCAACGGACTACTTAATTTCTCCTTAATTGGAGGTGTTTCCTCTAATGACTGTCTACAGTCCAGTATAGCTCTCGTTACCCATCCTGCCTTACCACTAACTGATTTTTGCAACAAGGAAATAGACATTGTTACTGATTTCTAAGTTACGGGAGTACAACCCCTTTTTTTTTTCTTTTTTAATTTTACAACCCAGATTTACTGAACTCCATCGTTATTTATCATTTTAAATTTTGAGGGGTGTGGGAATAGGGTTTATGGCTTTAAGCCTATCTCCCTGGGTTATTAAACCTCTGGGGTGATTTTGTCCTTCCCACACTCAGGATCCAAAATAACCACAATTCTCCAGAGCTCAGTAACAATTAACATTTTAAATTTTAAGTAGTGTAGGGATTTGCCTCATGGCTTTATACCTATCTCCCTGGGCTATTAAACCTCTGGGGCAGTCATTATCTCCACACTCATTACAGCATAGGACCACCCAAGGCCTGCACAGCATAGAACCTTTCCTTCTTATGCTCTATGTAATTTATGAATTTTTGCAGAACCGCTTCTCTGCCTTTATGATTCCAATGGATGCCATCTTTTTTGGTAGGCTTGGAAAGGCTTTGCATTGAAATGAATGAAATCCTGCCCTTTCCTAATCCTCTGCAACTTCCAATTTATGGCCCTACTCATGAATTTGTAGGTACCATAGCAAACAGATGCGCCATATGGTAGGTTCCTAAGCTCAAGAAGGGTTATTGCTACTGCAGATTTACACAAGCCTTCAATGGCTCCTACCACTGCAAGTATATTTTCCACAATTTCATTAACATCTGAATCTTCACTGATGTCATTTCCTTCCAAAAAAAGAATAGTGCGATCATGCTCCCATTCTAATACAGCGTTTAGCCACTCATCCTCAGAAAAGGAATTTGCCTTTCCTCCAGGAGCTCTGTATATACGTATTTCCACGTATTCTACTTCCACGTGACGTGGTCATAAGCTGTGCCCTACGAAAGCTACCTTAAAGTCGCTCAACGCCTCTGCACACATCTGTTATCCTCACTCGGGGCACCAAAATGTGAGAAAAAAACAAGCGTCCTAGATACTCCTCTCTGGAGAAAGTTATTTAAGTTGAACAGAGGTAAATTTGCATAAGTCTTGTGAGTAAATCAGGCAATTCAATCCCCTAACTCACCTACAATCACCTCTCATATACTAGCTAGTTCCCTAAGATTTGGCCAAATCAATAAGGTCACTTAGCTATATAAAGAGTCGAACAACAAGATGACGACAGGCGTGCTGTTTCGGTCTTTCCTGGGCAATCAGGCGTCCTTTGGGGTGTATGTACAAGGAGCGTAGCTACTGATGGAGTGAAATCTGCCCAAGGAGTCAGCAACATGGCGAACTTCTTGTCCCTCATAGGATAGAAGAGTTGCCAACTATTGCTTAATTACAAGTCAAATACAGCTAACTTGCTCCGTAAAATATACAAGGTGAATCTAACGTAATCTAATCTTAGTTTTAAGTAAACTAAACAAGATATTCCCCCTTTTCTACAGATAGATATACTGTATATATATTAAAACTGGCCTCCCGTTTGATCGTGGGCTTTTTCATCTTTACCACGTCATTCACGCAGGCGCAGTTTAGGTCAGTGGAAAATTCCCTAGTTTTACATGTATGTACATAGTTGTCTACCAATGTTAAACGCAGTAGCATTTAATTTATTAATAATAAGAATTAACAGAACGTAATCTCTGGGTTTTTAAACCTCTCAAGTACGTTTTCCTCTGCCCTTTAACGATCGACAACTAAAAGTAAATAGCACAACAGCTCGGGGGAAAATATTTCCCACAAGAAGGATGGGTGGACAATATCTATTTAGATTTCAAGAAAGCTTTTGACAGGGTTCCGCACCAAAGACTTCTATGGAAACTGTACCATCAAGGCGGTGTCCAGGGCAATCTGTACTGTTGGATGCAGGATTTTCTCAGAAAAAGGGTAATGAGAACAGTATTAAGGGGAAATTCTCATCATTGAGGGAAGTGACTAGCGGAGTTCCACAGGGCTCAGTGCTGGCACCAATTATGTTTTTAGTATATATATAAATGACATAGTTTGTAACATTGGAAATGGAAGCTATCTATGTTTGCGGATGATGCAAATATACAAAAGAAAATTACTAACACGGATTCTTGCAAAGAGCTGAAAGAGGAATTAAATAAGCATCATGAACTGAGCAATAAATGGCAAATGGAATTTAATGTGGACAAGTATCATGTATTAAGTTTGGTAAAAGTGAGGAAAGACCAGATTGGGATTATAAGTTAAGAAGATCAACCCTACACATATCAGAGAAGGAGAAGGACCTAGGAGTGAGTATCAATAACAGACTAACTCCAGCTGACCACATCAGTGAGAAGGTACGTAACATGTATGCATTGCCTGCTAATATGAGAATAGCATTCACATATATAAATGAAGACATGCTGAGAAAGATAAGAATATCATTCATCAGACCAACCCTTCATATACTGTATATAAATGAAGACATGCTGAGAAAGAGAATATCATTCATCAGACCAACCCTGGAGTATCCATCAGTAGTCTGGAATCCTTATCCCCCAAAACACATAGATAAGATTGAAAAAGTACAAAGGGGAGCTACGAGATGGGTTCCAAGCTTAAGGGATTCAAGCTAAAAAGAAAGACTAGAAAAACTGAATCTACCAACACTACAGGAGAGAAGGAAAAAAGGAGACATGATTATGCTATATAAATGCATCTCAGGGAAATAGGAAATAGACATAAATGAATATATAACCTTTGGGGAAGCATCAGCAAGAGGACACTGCAAAAAATTACATAAAAAGAGAGGCGATAAAGACGTACGGAAATTCAGTTTCCTAAATAGGGCAATTGATCAGTGGAACGCACTACCGAATGAAATAGTGTGCCAAAACTATTCATAAATTTAAGGATATGGCGCTCCAATCGGATTGAGCCTGTCCAGGTTTTTATCCAAGGGATGGTTGGGGTTTATTGCTCGTGTAATGCCACTCAGGGATGAGTGAGGCTGGTCACTCTCATCTTAAATGTCAGGACCAACTTGCCTAGCCCCGGCCTCCTACGCTCCTCATGGGGCAACGTAGGATTGGATGATGGACGGATGGATGATAAAAACGGTTTAATACATGGGACAGGGACATTACGAGCTTGACTCAATTAGGTAGATAGGTAAGAACACGCGCGCGCGCGTGCGACATACACACACACATATATATACTGTATATATCACTCAAAACGTGTTGAGGCTATAATACAAATTATTTTTAATTTCACGGTGTTAACCTTATATATTTTTTTTTCATTAATTGTAGTTGATTTGGAGGCCCCCCTCAGAAAGCTTGGGGGGGGCGAGCGCCCCTCGCTGCTCCCCCTCCCCCAAATGACGCCCCTGTTTCGTAACAAGGAAGACGTTTGCCAAATGAAAGGGAATTATGAACAAGCATTTCCTGATTATGACTGATGTCAATGATTGTGGAATAAAATTTATGGGCATGTGCTTTTGCCTACCACCATGTGTTAGTGGTGGTCCTTGGATTTGGCTCTTTGTTATTGTTTTTATTTTTTCTAAGAGGGAACAATCTTGCTGGCTTCTGGCCTTTGGTTCCTTCTTCCTTGTATAAAAAGAAAAAAAAAATGCAGTGCTTGTAACCGTGAAATGTGGTGGTATTACGACCATGTGGGGTGGTGATGTTGATGATCATGAGTTGTGGTGGTGTTTATGCGGTATGTTGGTGTTTATGATCATGTACTATAGTATTTACGGCAATATGGTGTGTTGTTTGTGACCATGTGGTATAATGGTGGCTATAACGAATTATATGATTTATTGGTGCCTATGACCATGTGGTGTGGTAATGATTATATCCATGTGAAGTAGTGGTGTTTATGACAATATGATGTTATGTTTATACAGTGGGGTTGCTGGTTATGACCGTGTGCTACTGTGTCCATGACCATGTAGTAAGTTATTAATGAATTATGATGCAAAGTTCATATAATACCGGTAATAAATTTATGGACTATGGTATGATGTAATGGTCTGTTTGTTT
Organism: Birgus latro; assembly: GCA_018397915.1. Classification (NCBI taxonomy): domain Eukaryota; kingdom Metazoa; phylum Arthropoda; class Malacostraca; order Decapoda; family Coenobitidae; genus Birgus; species Birgus latro. Next base: position 8,093 of record JAGKTI010026263.1, on the reverse strand, counting down.
ATGTCGTGTGTGTGTGTGACTATTTATTGGGGATGCTGTTTGCTGTCTATAACCGTCTGTTACTGTGTTTAGTACCCCGCAGTGTGTATAACCATATGGCGTCGTGGTGTTTACTCGTATGTTCATTTGGAGTATTCGTTTTATTTTTTATTTATTTCCTTTTTTAATCGCCATTGGCGCAGTGGTGTTTATGACGATATGGTGTGACGGCATTAAAACATTCAGGTAATGCGATGAGAAAGGATGGAAGTTTAGAGGATGATGGTTATGAAAAGGTACAGGAGGAAAGGCTGCTTGTTCAGTGAAACCAGTGATAAGGAAGAGAGAGAGAGAGAGAGAGAGAGAGGCTGCATGAAAGAACTGTAATCCCCAGTCAAGTATAGAAGTAAAGCTCGGAGGGAACACAAATCCATCGTGAGACAAGTGGAAATGAGTGTCTGAGAACCTGCTGAGTAGAGATGCACACAGACAAATGAGGAAAAGAAAGAGCGGTATGACATTGATATGAATATGTTAGAAAACATTATTAGAAATTCTCTAAACTAGTTTGCCCGTAAGGAGAGGGTGGAGAATGAGAGGCTGATACTATAAGAGTGTCTGCCAGGTGGATCGAGGTGGGGGAGGAAAGGGAAGACCTAGAGATTACCTTAGACCCAGTGCTGAAAATTTACGAAGGGATAGGGTGGAGAGGAACGAGAGAGGATGGTACTCGTAAGCTCATGTGGGGAAAAACCTGTTCTTTACACAGGTGATATACTGGGTAAGCTCATGTGTTGGAGAAGGGACAGTCCGATGGCAGAGGCGATTGGTTTGTTTCACCCCATGCCGGATTAAGGGATCTAGAGAGAGAAACGTGCAGCTTGGTGTTTTAAGCTAGGAATTAATAGTTACTGATATTGCACTGTTACACATATGATTTAATTAATAACAATATTAGACTGATTTGAAGAGGAAAAACTTACAGACAAAAAGATGTAAGTAGTCCCTCATAACGTTTTCTGTTGCATCAACGAAAACGACAGTATATGCCGTCTGACTCCGTCCGACGTAGCCACTGGCACGGACTGAGACTCGCGTCAGACTCTAGTGTGTGTAGTTGTTATGACGTGTGAGGTGATGCCTCCGCATCTTAATGCTGTTTAGTGCATTTGTATCGTCATCGAAACTTTGAGCCATGGTAAGATGACAGTTTTGGTGTTTCATAATCTTGGCTTTAATATGTTTTATGTGTATAAATAATGATAAAGCTGTTAACGTTATGAATCATTGCACGAAAATTTTGGCAGGTGAACTTTTCATTATCACACACAAGATTACTTTCGTTTTTTCTATTAAAACCAACATTTCGCTAAGTAACTTATTTGATAAAAAGACCAGTTTTAGCAAATAATCATGCAATACGGTATGTCTTGGTGTCATAGGTATTTAGGGTAAAAAGAATCCTATTTTAGGATGTGACATGCATCGAAATCACCCACAATCCTGTCAGTGTTTATCAACATCTTTTGAGCACAGTTGGGAAAAGTTCTCAGTACCATTTTGTTCTCATTGTTACCTAAGGTAAGCCAGTATTAATGAAGAGATGTGGAATGTAACCTTTACCTTCCGGTTCAGTGTACCAGTTCGAGTCGTCTATCGCATCAGATCAGCCAACGAGAAAAACTATTAGTGAAACCACTTGATCTGTGTTGACGTATCGTATGTTTAGGAGTTTTTTTTTTTTTTTTGTAAAAAAAAGGGCAATTTATTGAAACACATTTTCCATGAATTAATGTTAATGCCTTTCAGTATATCGCGGTAGTACGAATAATTTTGAGAGTAGATTGAAAATAGTGTGAAAATTAGTGTTCGTCGAATATTTCAGAAAAATATTCAGCTATAAGAAGATGATTTCCCTTTCAGTTTTATCTGAATGTAATCTGAAAGTTTTAAGTACACGAAACTATACGAACAAAATGAACGGCAGCCGCAAACGCGCTGTTGCATACAGTTGCCCTTTAATAAGCAACTCGCTGCACCTGACTCACCGGGGTGGGACAACAGTGGGTGTGTCTAGGTCATGTCGGGGGTCCATCGAGGAACAGAATCTGCGTGTCAGGGAGATTCTGTTCAGTATCAAGAGAGCAAATTGGATAGGTAACGGAGGACATATTACATTATTATATTCAGAGTAATGTTATTGTGTAGGCTACCGCTAGTAATAGTTTGAGATTCTGTTTGGTGGTAGCATGTAGGAAAAGGGTACTGTGCTGTGTGGTGGTGTGGGTGTAATGAGCAATGTGATGATGTGGGTGTAGTGAGCAGTGCGATGGTGTGGATGAGTAGTGTGGTGGCGTAGGTAAAGTGGCAGTGAGCAGTATAATGATGTGGCTGTAGTGAGCAGTGCGATGGTGTGGGTGTAGTGAACAATGTGATGGTGTGGGTGTACTGAGCAGTGTGATGGTGTGGGTGTAGTGAGTGCTATGATGGTGTGGGTGTAGTGAGCAGTGTGATGGTGTGGGTGTAGTGAGCAGTGTGATGGTGTGGGTGTAGTGAGCGGTATGATGGTGCGGGTGTAGTGAGCGGTATGATGGTGTGGGTGTAGCGAGCGGCATGATGGTGTGGGTGTAGTGAGTGGCATGATGATGTGGGTGTAGTAAGCAATATGATATTGTGAGTGGAGTGTAGTGAGCAGTGTGGTGATGTGGGTGTGGTGAGCAATGTGGTGGTGTGGGTGTAGTGAACAGTGTGGTGGTGTNGTGAGATGTAGTGAGTGGTGTGGTTGTGTGGGTGTAATGACCAGTGTGGTGGTGTGGGTTTAGTGGACAGTTTAGTGGCATGAGGTGTAGTGAGCAGTGTGGGTGTAGTGAGGAGAGTGGTAGTATGGAGTATAGCGACCAGTGTGCTGGTGTGGGTATAGTGAGTGTGGCAGAATGGAGTGTATTGAGCAGGGTGGGGATGTGGATGTAGTAGTGTTATAATGTGGATGTAGCAGTGTTGTGATGTGGGTGTAGCAGTGTTGTGATGTGGGTATAGCAGTTCAGTGATGTGGGTGAAGAAGTGTAGTGGTGTGGTTGTAGCAGTGTAGTGATGTGGATGAAGTGAAGAGTAGTGATATGGATGAAGTGAAGAGTAGTGATATGGATGTAGTGAGCAGTGTGATGATGTGGTTGTTGCAGTATGGTGATGTGGATGTAATGAGCAATGTAGTGGTTTAAGGGGTAGTAAGCAATGTGGTAGTGCAGTTTCTATGGTAGGTGGTGGCACCTGGCATCAGACTACCTAATGTAGTTTAGTGATGCCAGGTAACTGTACACAGACAACCCAAATGGTTTTCTGTATTTCTGGAAACTGTTTACTGCATTGAATGACAGCCATATAACCAACCATTGGGCACTTATTTTGGTTAGTCCTGTGTTTGGGGTTTATAATTCATGTGGTGCCACTCAGGATTGAGTGACTGGGCACCCTTGCCTTGTATGTCTGGCACATGGTGATGCTTGAGCAAGTGCATATCACCTATGCATTGAAGGTCTAAACTACTTAGATAATCTAGCCTGGGGTCTCAATGCTCCTGATGCCATTGTCATTGTGGCAAAGCCTGACAGTCAGCTGGCTTATGAGTTGTTGATCTCTAATTAGGCCTATTCAGGCCACTCATTCACATTAGCTATATTCAGCCTAGTCAGACATCATTTCAGGTGTTATAGGAACCAAATAAGTCCATTTAGGACCACTCAGTGTTTAGACCCATATACTGTAGGTGCTTCACATCCGTTCTTTTCCAGTCAAGCCATTTCAGGCTGTTTCCAAGAGAGCTTGATATAGTCAGGTTCATCACTTCTTTGTTAGGTCTTGATCATCCCCTTCCTATCCATTTTGATCCACTTAGGTCAGTCTACAGTCATTGTGGTCCAATTTGGTCCATTCAAACCCTGTTTAGATTGTTTGATTCACTTAGGACCATTCACGTCCTTCATGTATAGCATAGGTGCAGGAGAGGAGCCAACGTGTGGTGGTACTTTGTACTCTAGGTGGAACAAAGCACCTGTGTCATCTACCTAGGAGCCGAACCTCCTCATACAGCATTTCCCTGCACTTAGCCATGGGGAAGGACCCTGATATGGCCCCAGCAAGGTGCGGTCTCTCATATGGGGGACCCTGTATCCTACATGGTGTATGTGCATACCTGTAGGACAGTTCCACAAAAATAGTTGATTACCTGTGGTCAATGGGTCTGCTCAGACAGACAGACCAAGGGTAAACATCAACATCAACAATATACAGTATATTTATACAGTCATGTCAGTTTGTGTGTTTTTAAGGACATTTACTTTCAGATAGGTTCAATCAGGGTCTTCTTAGTTACTCAGGACTGACCTTATCAATCAACTGTTCAAGCCAGTCCACATCTGTTTAAGCAATTTCTCAATGTTAAATATTACTCTTTGTATTTCATAGAGAAGTTCAGTACTGCATCATGCATAGTTTATTTTTATTTTTTAAAGTGATTCGATACTACCAGGAATGCTCCTAGCTGCCCTATACATACAGTTTACTGTATTTTACTCATACGCTGTACATTACTTGGTTATCTGGTACAAGGGGAACTACCCTTTAGGTAACCCCCCCCCTCCCACCCTCATTCAGTTGTTTCATTAATTTATTTTCATCTATTATCTTTATCACTGTATGTGTAGCCCTGCATAAATATGTTTGGATACTTTTCCGTTGTCATGAAAACCCTACAAAACCACTAAATACAATACAATACATCCTTGTAGTACTGTACCATACATAGTGAATTCGTAGCAAGAGGCACTATATGCTGCTGAATACATTTAATGCAAATCAGATGTTACATATAATTTTGCCTTTTTTTTTTTAACCCTTTCTCCCACACATTGGCCACTGTATTGCTTGCACAAAAATCACTACTGTACTGTTAACCATACTCTCATATTTCTTTAAGATGTCAGCACCTGCTAAGATGTTGCTGAGCTGTCTCATTAAGAGTTCATCCATTTCTGCATGTGGCTCATCTGGGTTAGACTACCTGTCATTCAGGACTCTGTCTTCGCTGGGTCTCTGGATAACAGATCCAGTGGTATCTGTGTTCCATGCACCATTTATTTCCTGTTGCTTCCCTTGTGACTACTTCAGACCTCACCACAGTCCATATGAGTGCTACAATCACCCCCAGTGACACATCCATGGCCTTCACCCTCTAAGCTGTCTCCTCTGTGTTGAGACATCTATGAGGCACCAGGTCATGGCAAGCATGGCTCACATTGCTAAACTGATTTCATCCCACTTCTCCTGCTTGTTTGAGAGTGAAACACTTCCAGAATTTGCTGCCGTAACGGTTATTTTGAGTCCAGGCTGTATTGGCATCTCTGGTTCATAAATCATGATGTACCAGTTTTGTATTGTATAGTAACCAGTACATTGATTTGTTAATGTCTCCTCTCCATCAACTGCGCATTGGCAGAAGAAAGAACCCTAGCAACTTGGAGGAAAGTCAGTTGAAGAGTTGAAAGGTGATTGTGTTGATAATGGAAGAAAAGTAGTTGGGAGAGAGAGAGAGAGAGAGAGAGAGAGAGAGAGAGAGAGAGAGAGAGAGAGAGAGAGAGAGAGAGAGAGAGAGAGAGAGAGAGAGAGAGAGAGAGAGGTGTGTGAAGACAGAGCATTGTGGAGGTTTTTCTGTCTTGGTCATTCCCTTTGGAGGATTTGGCAGCTAGGGTAGTTATGGTGTTTCAATAATACAGTAATTGACACTAATGATTATTGCAGGTGATGCTGAAGGTAGCGGCTGCAATGGTGGTGTGGTGCATGGTGTTTGGTGGTAGTTTGAGTCTGCTGGACAAAGAGGGATGCCCTCCAAGCTTCAAGAACCGGTGCAGCTGTGGGATGGGGTTTTCTCGCTATGACCTGTTCAAGACAAAGAAGTACACAGTCAACTGCACCAACACTGGCTTCACCTCAGCTGCCATGCTCCAAGATCTTCCTAACAAGTAATTTTGTGTATTGTCTTGTTATGTTTTTATGATATCAGAAGAGACTGTTTAGATTCTTACATACCATGCAGGCATTAGAAGTGGTGTCTGCAGGAATTATCTCATACTTGGGGCCATATGCTTGTTAGCATAGTGATCTAGCAACTCTTCTTTAGTGATTTGTGCATATGGCACCTTAACATTCTCTTGTATGTTATTTGTCATTGTACTGTCACCATGACTGAAACAATGACATACAAGAAAATATTTTTGTACCCTGTTGTACAGTATGCAGAAATAAATTGGTAAGGAAAAGTTGCTTGGTAGCCTCATTAACTGACGAGAATATGAACTTAGCAGAGGAGTGGGTGCAGTATTGCCTGTCTGCAGATACAATGCCTCAACGGGTTTCACTGAATGACAGAACTAAGAATAGTGTATTATGAGAGACATTTGACTTAGGAGATATTAACTAGATTAAGAAAGCTGGGACATGTTTGGAGGGAGAGGGAGGGTTACTGGATGAGGGGGGGGGGTCACAGATATGAACGTATAGGGAAGAATTCCCAGAGGCAGAGGGAGACCTTCAGAATATGGGACCGAATAGGGAAATGGTTTAGGATCACAACACATGGAGAGCTGCCTTCAGCTGAAAAGACTTACGCATGCCAGCATGGTCAGTGGTCTCTAATAGTAAGCATAATAAGCAGCATAGAAAATAAACCTGTGGACTGCAGCACTGGACACCCTGGGTACCTAACTTTGGGTAAGCAGTATGAAAATAGGGCCAGGTATTACTACATTGAGAAATAATCAGAATATAGGCATAGGAAATAGTTTGACCAGGCAATGAAGCAAGGTTCCCACCTCACACAGTTTGACTAAAGACAAAGTGGTAGCTCAAAAAGAAAATAAAAAATGCTAACTAGCCACAAAATGACAAGGGGAAAATGAGAAAGAAATAACCTGTAAAGAAAGTGTCGAATGCATATAGACTGGAATATCTGTGACACATCATGTGCTGCCTCTGGCTTTGTAACATGTCCAAAAATGCTGAAGAAATGAAGAAACAGGTACCAAACTGGCAATCACCAGGGCACATAGTTTAACTGGACACTTCTGTGGTGGAACTGGAGCAGAATAAGCATGATGCAAGGCAAAAAATAAGAAAGCACAGTATGGTACTGTGTACAGTGGCTTTGCTATGTTGCATCATAGAAAAATCTAGAAACACATGAAGCCCTGACAAGGCTCATAACTTGAACTAACATTTTCAATAGAAGAGACAGTCCACTGATGACTGCAGTGCCTCATAAAGCATGATACAGTAATTGGAGATGTGTTAATGCATCCACTTTTGAGAGAGAGGGATGGTTCCTTCAGCCATATTGTCTAATGCCTGTGTGATTGTGGAAGTGGGTGATTAACATCTTTCTGTAAGTGCCTACAGAAGGAGAGAGTGAAGAATTAATAATTGCATGCAACTGTGTTAGCTGTGAGAAATCCCTTTTTTTCTGTCAAGAGGAATAAACTGTAGCCACTTGGCTATTCTACCCACCCAAGATTCTCTGCATCTTTTCCTCCCCACATTCGTGGTCACTGTTTTTTTTATAAGCTTTGCTTTCATAACATTAACATAAGCTTATTAGAACACTGTTTGGTGAGGGTAGGGTGTTCTTGACTGAATGTATCTTTTACAAAGGCTGAACTTTTGAAGTCATTAGAAACTTCATTTTTAGGTACTGTAACTTGACACCTGGAATAGTGTACCACTCATTATCTCAGCTCTTAAAATCTGAGATGTACGTTCCCAAGGGTGCCGAAGGTGACAGAGGGTAAAGGGGGGCAGTTGTCCCCCTGAATTTTTAGAGAGTAGAAAATGAGATTTTTCCTGTCTTAATAGCTCATTGTGAATGCTTTCTTCATCCTATTACCATACTAGAAGTATCTGTCTTACACATACAGCTATACAGTACCCTGATATATTGTATTGGCAAGTTCATTTCTCTCTCTCTCTTTCTCTCTCTCTCTCCTTGATATACATACAGTGTACATATATATCTATATACACACACTGTATGTATATCAAGGGGGGGAGAGAGAGAGAAATGAACTTGC
>JAGKTI010026262.1:0-13656 GCA_018397915.1 Birgus latro | reverse complement strand
CTTGACAGCAAGTAGAGGAAGGTCTCCCACATATGCCTAACAAAAATCACTCGTGAATGTTGAAAAATGTGCACACAATGGGGCTTGCAATTGAGTAACGAATACTGCACGTCGTGGGGCCGTCCGTGGAAAAAAGTAGCGACGTCTATCATACGTCAGTGGGACTCGGCGGGTTAAATAAACTTATGCAATTAACCCGAGGAATCCCATCGACGTATGGGTACGTCGCGATGTTTTGTCACAGCTACACCCATCGACGTATGGGTACGTCGCTCAATTGCAAGGGTCATAATCTGCACAATTTTCAAGTTTCACGGGTGATTTTTGGTAGGCATATGTGGGAGACCTTCCTCTACCTGCTGTTAAGCAGGAATACTGCCTGGCCCCATCTAAACCCCCCTCCCCCCCACACTGGGCAATTCACCTTTTAGCAGTAAGCTGGCCAGTAAAGGTATGTTGCCCCATGGTCTCTCCAATGTCGAAATTCAAGGTGAAAGTGATTCCTGAGGTGGAGGACAAAGACATAAAGAAGCTAGAGCAAGAAACAAACAGAAGTGATGAGGCTGTAATGTCATGTCATAAAGGAATGTGCCATATGCGAATATGTTTGTTGATTGAACAATGCTTCTATTGTCTATATAAATGTGTTAAAACCAATATAGTCTGTTACTACACATAAATTCGTATCAAATACATGAATAAATATGTAACTGAAAGTGGCATGAATTAGTTAACCCTTCCATAGTTCGTTTTCTTTAGCCAGGTACCCTGAAAAAGTGGGAAAACGTAAGGTTGTATGACACCTGTATCAACAGATTTAAGCACATGATCGCGATTTCTCTATGAATTTTCGATGTTTCTCACCAAAAGCGAAGGTTTGAGCCAATACAAAAAAAAATGCTTGGGATTTTGTGGTATCGTTGGTTGGAAATCGGTCAGGACATGACGGGTTAAGCTACTGTGGTTACTCGTAAGAAATTTCTTCAGTAATATAATGCATGTATGTTATTACTGATCTTATGGAAAGTGTGAAGAACTGTTTTTAAATGTAATTATGAGCATGAGATTTTTGCTAAAAAAAAAATATTGTTTCATCTCTTTCCTTCAGTTAATCCTCTGTCCAATGATGGCCAAATACTTGAACATCCATATAAATTTCATTTTTGTATTAGCCCATTAACCCGAAGTGTCCCGTCGACGTATGGATATGTCACAACGTTTTGTCACAGCTAGACCCATCGACGTAGGTGTACGGTCTGCAATTGCCAGGGTCATATTTTGCACAGTTTTCAAGTTTCATGGGTGATTATTGGTAGGCATATGTGGGATACCTTCCTCTATCTGCTTTCAAGTGAGGATACTGCCTTGCCCCACCTGCCCCCCTCCCCCCCACACTTGGTAATACACCTGTTAGCAGTGACCTGGACAGTAAAGACATGTTGCCCCATGGTCTCTCCAATGACAAAATTCACGGTGAAAGTGATTCCTGAGGTGGAGGACAAAGAAATAAAGAAGCTAGAGCAAGAAACAACCAGAAGTGATGAGGTGGTAATGTCATAAAGGAAGGTGCCATATGTGGATGTGTTTGGTGACTGAACAATACTTCTGTTGCCCATATAAATGGGTGAAAACCAATATAGTCTTGTACTACACATAAATTCGTACCAAATGAATAAATAAATAAATAATTTAAAGTGGCTTGAATTAGTTAACCCTTCCATAGTTGTTATTTTTTAGCCAGGTACCCTGAGAAAGAGGGAAAATGTAAGGTTGACTCATCACTTGTAGCACCATTTATAGCCTCAGGAGGGCGATTTCTCTATGAATTATTGAGATTTCTCACCAAAAGTGACAGTTTGAGCCCCCCCCCTAAAAAAAAAATCCGAAATTGCTCAGGACTGGGGGGTATCGGAGGTTGGAAATCGGTTGGGACGGGACGGGGTAAAAGAAAAAAAAAATATTCATGTCTGCCTCCGGTTATAAAGCTCAAGTGTGTCTGGGTTTTGGCTGTACGTGTTGGGTTTAAGTGAAGAGTCATTATTCCATGATGAAGGCCGGATATAATGCTGACTATTAATATCTGTACCAGTACCAATTAGTCAGTAATTCCACTCTTGATTCCATTTAATAATTAGAGCTCAGAAGATATGAAAATATGCCAGACACGTTCCAGACCTCAGGGTATTAATTCATTAGGCATTACTGCCAGTGAATTAGTTTTACAGTGATGTCAGGCTGCGGAATCAAAGATATAAATTCACCTGTCATCAAAACATTAATCAATATTTGGGGAGACTGGAAATAAAACTCACAGAATCACCAATGACATTAAAGTGTCGCAGGTATAATCCATCTATGCAAGTGAGTAATAGAGCCAACTAGCAAAATGTAGCAGACATTGAAGAGAGCGCATACCTCCGTCAATGCCATTGCCATGAAAAAGGATCCGGATTCGCAACAAACTTTAATAAATTCTTTCTTGGTACATTGTCCGCCTTTCCACAAAATTACATTGAAATTCATCTAGATCTTTGGGAGATATTGTGCGGGATACTCCGGACCCCGATCCGGAGCCGCCGAAGAATTTCAGAATATCTTCCTTCGCCGATTGTCCACCCTTCCACAAATTTCCATCGAAATCCCTTCTTAACTTTTTTGAGTAATCCTGCTAACAGACAAACAAACAACGTGGGGTAAAATATAACCTCCTCGGCGGGGGTAATTACCAGTAAAATTGGCAACCATCTAAAATACCAACCACCACTACCACAACAACCAGTACCACTACCACAGCCCTCAACTACCACTGCAACCTCAGCCATCACCAACCAGCAGTATCACAGCCACAGCTACCGCAACCGTCAGTACAAACCACTTCCACAACCACCTACAAAAACAGCTACCCCAGTCATTCGCACTCAGCAGTCACCAGTGCCGGAACCACAGGGACCACTACCATCACAACCACAAACACAATATCCACTACCAAACCACAACCACTATAACCACTACCAAACCACAACCACCAAAACCACTACCAAACTACAACTGCTATAGCCACTACCAAACCACAACAACAATTACTATTAACAAACCACAACCACCATAACCAATACCAAACCATAACCACAATAACCACTACCAAACCACAACCACCATAACCACAGTCAATACAGCCACAATAAACATTACTACTACCACACTAAACACAACCACAGCCACTACCATCACAACATCCACAACCACCACTACCATTACAACAACCACAATCGCCTCTACCACTACAACAACCACAACCACCATTACCACTATCAGAATTACAACCACAACCATCACAGTCGCAACCATCACTACCACTATCACAACTACAACCACACCATAGCCACTACCAAACCACAACCATCATAACCAACGCCAGAACAACCACAATCACCACTACTACTACTACACCCACCAGAACCACAACCACAATTACCACTACCTCTACTGCAACCACAACCACAACTATCACTATCACAACCATACGAGTAACTAGCACAATCACGGTCACCACTACACTACCACATGAGACAGAGAAATGTGTCTGGGAGAGAGCTGGAGCTCCTTTTTCACTAGCCACCAGGGCGTGCGGCCAGTGTTCTAATGGCTTACAGTTAAATATAACTGAACAGTTTTTATCTTCAAAATTGTTGCTTCCTAGAGTTTTTTCTGGGTGAAATCATTAATTACATCATCATCATGAGGAGTAGGCTGTGGCACCAGCCGATGAGGGTGTTACTCCCAAGGGGGATGGGAATGCTGGTGATTGGGAGAGCTGGAGCTCCTGTTTCGCTAGTCACCTGAACATCCTAACCATCCCCCTCTGCTGACGTTTTCAGTTCGACACTAACATTAACATGGAGAGTAGATCAGCATACTCTTCCAAACACTTTTCTCTACCTCATACACTACCCTACATGCATTTACTTATCATACAACGTACTCCCACTATGCCACAGGGGTTGACGTCAGCAAGGGCATGTGGCAACAAAACTTTGTCCCCACTACCTAGTGGCGGACCTATTGAGGGAAGGCGTGATGCGAGCTTCAGCAGCATAGTTTTGGGGACCATGATTGGATGGGGCTCAGATCTGTGCAAGGGGGTACAAAGCATTTCGGTTTCCAGGCTGTCGCTTCTGCCAAATAGACAGGAGCCCTAACCCAGAAGCAGCACTCCAAGAGACTGCCCTACCAGTAGGTGTATAAAGAAGGGATAGTTACAGCACCAAGGCGTGCCTGGAGGGTGTCCCTGTAGCTGTCCTGGTAGTTTTAATGGAACAGGAAGTGTTTGGAGTCAGCAGATCCACTGTTTGGCTGATGGCCTTTGACTGATGCTGCTACTGTGCGCAGGGCAATAGGCAAGATGTGGGTATGGAAGGGAGCATGAGTATCTGGGTTGGCTACAGTTACCGTTTTGATAAATATGATTATATATCAATGTGTTCTCCCACGTGATTGGCTGAAGAGTGTGGTAATAAACGTGTATAAGGGAAAGGGTAATGTCTTGGAGAGAGAAAATTATTGAGGCATAAAACTTTTAGACAAGATAATGAAGGTAATGTCACGAATTTTCTACATCGTGAAATTATGTATTATAAATCGTGACATCGAGTGATTTTGCGGGAGCGACGAATAGTTCTGAAGTCCGTGAGAATTAGCCATTCTCTCAACCGTCCACTCGTGTACTTGTATTTGCATCGGATTTTCAAAACTTTCGTCATTCTTTCGCGAGTGATTGTCTTTATGTACAGACAATGCATTCCTCTGAGTGATATTTCTGAATTATCGCTTCTGCCTCCCTGGCCGTTACTTCGCCATGCCTCTTTCACACGTCCCCTTACGTCGGACACTCAAAAACACAGTCAGTCGTTAAAGTGACAGTCTCGGAGTGTGGTGTACCGTGCGTAAGCTCGAGTGGGTCTCTTTTCTTTGCGCTTTCATGTTTCAGCTGTATTGGCGTGAACTCCCGAAGCTCCCACCAGCCTGATGATTGACTGTATTAGCAACGGTCTCATCCATACCGATTAGAATTTTCTTTTGTTTTTCCTAGGCTTAAGATTTTGGTTATTTAGCTATTTGTCTGAGTGTTTGAGTGAGTGCATTTCCCTTTCTTTGATTTGAATTGATTCATGTAACGTAAATTTATTTTCTTGTATTCAATACATTTACAGTTCGTTTTCTTGAGCTTTGTTAAATGTAACAGTCGTGTCTGATTTCCCCACATATTTAGTACACTTTTGCTACTCCACGTTAGCACAACTCCTTATATTAATCACGACTGGTACTTAGGCCAGCTTTTGGTATTAATCCTTAAATCCGTTGTGCTAGCTAGGAGTTTGGCTCAGCCAAGATCCTGTTTATTATTATTATTATTATTTTTTGAATGTTAAGGGGAGAAACTAACTTTCTCAGAGGCCAACAGTACATTAATAGCTGCTTACTTGAGCGTTTAGTCTCTGATGTGTACTGTTGAGAAAGTCTATAAATTCTCGACTCTAGAGAATTGGCGAAGTAAGCCAGCATAAAAGTGAAATCGCTACTTGATTTCACGAGTCTATTCTCTCGTAATAAATGACTCGATAGTCATTCCTAGCACACATAGCTATACATTGTATACATTGTTATACATATTTCATTTTCCCCCTGACAGGTAATGGAGAGAAATCTTGAAGGTATGATTAGAGATAGAGTGAATACTGATGAGCTGCACTTTGGGTTCCTGTAAGGCAAAGAGACCACTGATGCAATATTCATTGTTTGACAAGTTCAGAAAAAAAAATAGGGATGAAAAGGGCACTGTACTTTGCTTTTGTTGATCTGGAAAGGACCTTTGACAGACAATTTAGGGCAGTGGTTCCCAAACCCATGATCGCAACCCAATTGAGGGTCACAAGGATGCTCCTGAGGGTCATGGGATGGTAAAAAAAAAAAAAAGGAAAAGTTAAAGGTACAAAATAGCACAAAATATTTACATCACAATTTTGGAATATATATCGTCAGTGAGACTCGGGAACAAGAAAATAGTTGTTAATAATTAAACATCGATGAATGTATGAAAATTCATGACGTATCCGAGTCTGTTCACGTCCATTATTTGTACGCCGAGGTGGCTGGAGACTGACGTAATCGCAGTATCGTTTCTTACTTACTTCTAGCATTGCTGTGTTAGATGAATAACGTTCTGTGATACGCACTTATCATAAAGCATGTTTGGTTTGCCTATTACTTTTTATTATTTACTGTGATTGCCAAGCTAATTCATGAGCAGAATAGCCGTTAATAGGCTGAATGTACTGATGGAGTTCCATCTATGATGGGAAGTTATGTTGGTTTTGTCAGTCGAATTAAAAGAGAAAATCCCAATGTCATAATAATTCACTTTTTCTTACAACGGGAAAACTTGGCCTCTCAACGTCTGGGGAGTAGACTATAGCACCAGTCAAGCAGGGTGGTACTCCCAAGGTGGATGGAAAGCTAATGTCAGAGAGGACGCCAGTTTCATCATCCATCGGGACTAGTTCCTGACCATCCCCCTTTGCTGAACTTTTTCAGTGTTTCAGTAACACAGAGGGTTGGCCAGCATACTCTCCAATACAAGTTTTTCTAACTGGCAACACCAAATCACATGCATATTACACACTACACTTCCTATTCAAAATTTAACCAAAATGGTGTCTCATAATTAAGCCTCGGAGTCCCCAGAGGGGAGACCATATTTTTTTTTTCTAATGCAAGGAAGAAGGAATCAAGGCCATGGGGCTGCAAACTGTTCCTTCCAAGAATAAACAAAAAACAACACAAAAGAGAGCCAAATTCAAGATCCGTTCCAGAAATAAACAAAAAACAATACAAAAGAGAGCCAAATTCAAGATCCGTTAATTTCGAGATGCCTGGACACACTGCGTTTGAAAGACTGGAGATTATAGGAAATAGGAAATACAGACAGAGGAAGACAGTTCCAAAGTTGACCAGTTGCATAAATGAAGGACTGGGAGAAACGGTTAACTCTTGCAGTACAGAGCTGGACAGAAAAGGGATGAGAGTTTGTTGCTAGACGGGTACTACGTGCCCGTCGTAGAGGTGGAGAGATGCAAGCAGACAGTTCAGAGGAACAGTGGCCGTTGAAGTAGCGATAGAAAAGAGATAAAGATGCAACAGTGTGGCGAAGAGATATAGGTTGAAGGGAGCTAGTAAGAGGAGGAGAGTTAATGAGACAAAAAGCCTTTGACTCCACCCTATTGAGAAGAGCTGTATGTGGGGATCCTCCACACACATGAGAGTTGTATTCCAAACAGGGGCGAATAAAACCCGTGTATAAGGCAACTTCTGTGTAGGGGTAAAGAAGGTTCGGAGTCGGCTTAGCACACCTAATCTCTTGGAAGCAGATTTCACAAGAGATGTAATATGTTCTTTCCAAGATAAACCCCGAGTGAATGAAATCCCAAGCATGTTCAAGGATGATGTAGGAACGAGCTGGACATTATTAAACATCAGCGGGTACTCCTGTGGAAGGTTTTGTCGGGTTGATAGGTGCAAGAACTGAGTCTTTGATGCATTAAAAACAACACGATTATTATTACCCCAGTCAGAGATACGAGCCAAGTCAGACATTAGGTGTGCCATAACCTCATCCCTTGTTTGTTGAGTAACTGCTGAGATGGGCGTTGAGAGAACCGAATGGAAAGGTGAAGGGTGGAATCATCAGCATATGAGTGGATAGGGTTAGATGTACAGCTTAAAAGGTCATTGATGAATATAAGGAAGAGAGTTGGTGATAGGACAGAGCCCTGAGGAACACCACTGTTGATAGATCTAGGAAAAGAACTGTGGCCGTCTGCAACAGCGGCTATAGAACAACCAGAAAGGAAGCTAGAGATGAAGGCACAGATAGAAGGATAGAAACCGTAAGAGGGCAGTTTAGAAATTCGCCAGACTCGATCGGAAGCCTTTGAGATGTCAAGCGCAATGGCAAACCTTTCGCAAAAGTCCCGAAAAGAGGATGACCAGGAGTCTGAAACGTAGGTGAGAAGATCGCCAGTGGAGCGTCCCTGACGGAACCCATACTGATGATCAGAAAGAAAGTTGTGATGGGAAAGATGCTTTAAAATTTTTCTGTTAAGAATAGACTCAAACACTTTTGAAACACAGGATGTTAAAGCAATTGGACGATAGTTAGAGGGTTGGGAATGGTCACCCTTCTTAGGGACTGGCTGACTGAGAGCAAACTTCCAGCAAGAAAGAAAGGTACAAGTTGATAGACAAAGGCAAAAAAGTTTCCCTAGGTAGGGTGTAAGCACAGACGCACAGTTCTTGAAGAAAACAGGATGGACCCCATCAGGACCATATGCCCCACTCCTGGCGACGACACACCGAGATGCCTGGAACCACTGTCTGACTCACTTCTTAATTTCTTCAGTATTTGCAGTCTGTCCTCTCACGATATCTCTGTTGAGCACCACCTCTCCTCCTCTAAACCTCACCTTCTCTTCCTAACTGAGACTCAGCTGTCTGAGGCATCTGATAGCAAACCATTCTCTGTATCCTCCTAGTTTCTCTATATTCATTTCAAAGCCAAAGGCGGTTGATGTGTATATGTACGCAACGACTTATGTTGCTCTTGTGTTCCGGAACTTGATTTTTCTGAATTCTCGACTCTCTGGATTCGGGATTCCTGTCATTCTCTAACGAAATATATCTGTGCTCTATACACATCCCCTATGAGAAAATTTTCGACTATTTTACGTCTATGATGAAACACATCCTCTCCACTTCTTTCTCTGAAATCTCCATTCTAGGAGATTTCAATGTTCACCACAACCAATGCCTTTCCTCTCTCTTAACTGATCCACCTGGTGAACAAGACTACATCTGTTGTATCCTTAATGACCTACAGCAGCTTGTAGAGCCCCTTACACATGTTCCTGACTGCCCTGGAGAGAGATCCAACATATCTGACCTCTTCCTTGCAACTAATCCTACTGCTTACACTGTTTATTTTCCTCTCCATTGGGCGTCTCTGACCAAAACCTTATCAATTTAACCTGTCCTATCTCCCCAGTACAGCCAGTGGACCCTCCAAAGAGACAGTTGAGGCACTTTGGAGCTGCTGATTGGGAAGCCCTCAGGCAGTAATTCTTTGATTTTCTCTGGAATGATCATTGCTTCCATGGCCGAGAGCCACCTGAGTGTGGCATGTGCGTTAAGGAGGTTATTCTCTCGGGCATGGAAGCATTCATTACTTTCTTATGTCTTTGACTAATGTAAAGAAACCTTGATTTAATCAGGTTTGTTCTTATACTGCCCACAACTGTACCAATCCAGTTATATGTATGTATCATCCCCGTTATGTGTATGTATATATGCCCCCCCCCCCCCCACTATGTCTCCCCACTAAAACTGCTGACCTAATCAGCGCTCCCAGGCTCAAACAACCAACCAGAAGCAGATGTATGCGTCAGTACGGAGCTAACATTCATACAGGCAACATCCCGTCTCAGTGTCCCACAATTAAAGGCCACAAATAGCTACTCCAGGTCTTTCATTACATCATCAAGGGGCTGTGGGCAACATTTGGTAGCAGCGGTGTCTGGAACAAATCGTTTCTGACCGCCTCCTACAGTGTTTAGTGCCATCAACAAATACTTGACGCCCGGCATCTCACGGCCTCTCACTGCCTCTCGTGGCGTAATACCGGCTAATACCGGCTCTGCATCTACGGGTGTCCGATATCCCTCCACAGTGCCGTTCTCTACACCGACCACAACCCCGCACAGGCCGCAAGTGTCGCCGCCGCCGCCCTGCGTACCTGTTTTACCTGTTCCGACACCTGTTCATCTCAACGTGGCCCTCTTCAACATCTGCCGTTCCCCCGACGTCACCCTCTGCATCTGCAACCCACCAGCTTTGCATCTGCCAGTGGGGACATCTGCCCTCGCCCTGCAACTCACCCTTCCACCCCTCAGTGCCTCACATCTGGTCCGGATTAACCAGCCACCAAGCCAGCCTGCCTCCATCTCCGCACCAGCACGTGACCTCCACGTTCACACACCCACTACCGTTCACCGCCCGCTGATCCATGCCCTCGCCTCACGTCCTCCTCTGAACTGCATGTCCATACCCTCTCCACTTCGTTCACAACTCAGCTGTGTAACTATAATAGTATACCTTCATCTACCTATTCTTGACTTTCTACAGAGATTATCCTTTCAATTTTCTCTACAGATTGTGTATTATTGGCAAAATTCATCTCCACCCCCCTCACTTCATACTCATCTTCACTGCCTGTCTTTATTACTCATCTCTCATATCACCTTCTATTTATTACAGCCCTCATCCCATCATCTCCATACATTTCTAATTCCATTCTCATGGTATATTTTCTCATCTTCATATTGTAAATGTAAATATAAACATATCCCTACTCATCTCTCATCTTACCTTACGTCGCCAGACTACATGTCCTACTTTGAATATACGGAACTTACTCCAACCACTCTCAGCCAAGAAACAACGAATGCTCACACTCCACCCACCGAGGATGATTCTGTGACTCATCTACTTAGCGGCGCACGTACCCACGGCCTGACTCACAGCCTACCACTTCATTACTCGACTCCCAACAAACTTCTCATCCAGATACTATCCATCCAGATACCTCATACTCTACCCCTGATACTATCTCGATGATGCCAATCATCCCAAATTTACCGGCGAGGACTCAACTTGGTTTGTTTATGATTTCCTCAGAGAGGTAGAAACCGACATCCACAATCGGCGGATTACAGATGAAAACCTCAAAGTCTCTTATCTCATGGGTCGCTTACAGCAAGGCAAATCGGACGTCGGATCCGTGATCCGTGCAGGACATTTTGATGTCATTAAAACCTTTGATGATTTCCGTAAGGAACTCATAACACTTTGTTGCCAGCATTCCAATGCTGCATCTCTCATTGGATTCACTAATCTCCTCATCCAGATGGATGAGGATTTGACAGCCCCCCCCCCCCCCCCGCAGGCCGACCTATGCGAAGCAGTCGCTGCCATGAAAGCCAATAGCAGCGAGATGCGCCAATTACTTATAGGCACGAAATGGGTAGAGAAATTAAATGGAGCTCCTATGCTTTCACTCAACAACTTTGCAGATTTATTTGGTTACCTGAGATTCCTCCACTGGCTTGATCCTAGAAGAGAGAGATGCCCCTGGCGATAGGTTTCAATCCAGGAGATAAAATTGTTCAGATCACTAAAACCATCCATGAAAGAACAGGTCGAACCGTACACGTCATGCCACAAACCGTCCCTTGGTCTCTCAGGTCTGTCACACTACCACTCCCCCAGACCAATATCGCTCCCGTTCCACCACACGAGGCAGACCTGCCACGCATCGTTCTCCAACCGCCGGCCGTGATCAATCTAGCGTTCGACAGAAAAGACAATCCTTGATCCTCTGCTGGCACTGTGGTAAACCTGGACATCCAGAAAACAGTTGCGACAATAAACACACACGGCCTCACTCCCGAAATAGACAGCGTACGCCTTCCCGCTCGTGTCGTCCTACATCGTTCTCCAACCGCCGGCCGTGATCAATCTAGCGTTCGACAGAAAAGACAATCCTTGATCCTCTGCTGGCACTGTGGTAAACCTGGACATCCAGAAAACAGTTGCGACAATAAACACACACGGCCTCACTCCCGAAATAGACAGCGTACGCCTTCCCGCTCGTGTCGTCCTACATGCAAGTATCATAAGACCAGTATGACTCACACTACTGAGGAATATTGTTACCTCAAACCGCCGCCAGTCGGGGGAAGCGCCGCGCCCGTATCGGACCAATGTGACGTAGCAACAGAACACCAACTCTCCATCCGCCATGTTGGACCTGTAACTTCCTCAGGTCTAGTCATTCTAGGACGGAGTAATGACATACCAACGTCTTTCTTCATGGACACCGGATCTATAGTAAACTTTTTTTTCTGATATCTCTTTAGACATCATTCAACGCCACCGCAAACACATCAGTTTCCTTGAGCCGCATGACATTCGCCTATGTGGTGTAGAAGGCTCAGAGTTTAAGGTCAAGGGAAGAGTAACTTTAGAAGTACAACTAGACAGCGCCTTGCTCCCTTTCCCAATAGAATTTCATGTTACCAACGAACTGAAATATCCAACAGATACTTTATTGGGATACCCACCATGGCACAACACTCCATTGCATTATTGCCTGCCTGTAGTAGTATAGATGTTTCTGGGTTTCCAGTCTACAGTATGGAATTTCCCAGTCCTGTACTTCCAATAAATTCAGTCATTCAGTCCTCCCTGACTCTCGCACTACCTAAGAGTACAGGACAAGCTAAACCATCATCATCATCATCAACCGAGAATACAGAGATCATTCCCTCGCTGACTGAGAGCAAGGACATGAATTCCTCAACACCTGATAATAAATCCTCTCAGCATTCAGAAAAGGCTCTTCCAGCCTCCTCTAACGACAGCACTACAGCCGAATCAGACATGTCTCAGTTACCTACCTCACAGAGTCTGACTGATGTCCTCCAAAACGTAGAGACGAGGCGTGCAGTAACGAATACGTGCACAATTTTGTTACCGCATGAGTTCACCAAAGTCTCTGTTCGTGTTGTAGGTGCAAAAGAAGGAGTGGATGCACTAACACAACCTGAGACGTGTTGTGTGAATGGCTTAACTTATGAGTCAGCCTGGTGTACAGTATTAGAGGACAGCTTATGCTATCTATACTTGCTCAGTGTCACTAATGCTCCACTAAAACTTAAAAGCGGTGTAAAGATAGGAGACTTCCTAGTATACCCAGCGGCCGTAATGGTGTGCCAGGAATCCTCCATCCCTACTGTTCATACTGGTGATGATAGTCAACAAACAGGTGTATGAGTCATTAACTCTTAAACTGCGGGGTTGTCGGAGGCGTGCAGTGCCCATCCTACGGGGATATTCGGGCTCCGACTGACTTTTTTAAAATATTTGCAAAAAATCAGTTATTAGTCCTAGAATATTATAATTAAATATACCTATGGCACATACCTTCAGCTTTCTCCTGGGATGTTTTTTTTTAGCACTCGTCGACTACCGTAGGACTTGTGGAGACTTCTGAAGTTGGGTAACTAAGTCTCCACTTTACACTTCCCGACATCCCATAATATGAATACCACTGCCAGATATTAACACTAGAAACACTATTCAATGATTTCCAAGTAGTTTGGAATCCATACTCCAAAAAAAAAAAAAAAAAAACACTGTGAAAGCAATGTAAAATACGAGCGTGTACGAGCCTCCCACTCGCGCTAATTCGCCACTGGTATTCTGTCATTTCTTACTCATATACACACTCACTTTATTATTTCTAGTACTTTATTACACTTATATATATCGACAGTCCTTTACCGCTTCCCACACGATGTTTAGTAGGGGTAGAGATTACAGGGCATTTTATAATGGGCGCTAAAGCAGCAGAATTGGAGGAGCGTGATTTCACCATGAAGGACGAGAGCGAACTGAATGTACAATACGTATCTCGGTAGCCAAGAGTTGAAAATGTCATCTGCTAATGTATATGCTAAGAAATAAGTCATAGGAAATCTAGACAAT
>JAGKTI010026261.1:0-13658 GCA_018397915.1 Birgus latro | reverse complement strand
CCACTACCCTCTTGTGTTACAGTTGGGTAAATTCCAAAGATCTTGCGTGCTGAACAAGGGAGGTTTATTTACAGGAGAAGCTTAACACATCCACTCCGAGTAGAGGCTCGCCCCAGACTGACTCAGTGTCGTGCGAGGGGTGAGAACACAGTGAGAACGCAGCCTAGCTCAGCGATTTAAGATACTAACTGTATTTGGTTACATACATGGGTTGTTTTCAGTAATATAGTGGGTACAATACTCCCCCGGGTAATTGAAATGGTGTCTCCTGACACTATGAGGCAAGCAACATAGGAGTTGTTCTATATAACTATGGAGGATGGGGGGGTCCACTAGGTATATACGTACTCGGGTTAATAATTGTGATAGAGTTATTCTAGAGGAGCTGCAGGAAGGAATAGGGATACATTATATACAATACATGACCATGTGGAATAAGGAGAAAATCTGGTTATATGTAAACTGAATAATAATACGTATACAGTGGATATACGGATATATATATTTGAGACAGTATTTCTAGCAAATACTGTATATAGTTCAGTAGTTGTGAACACACAAAGGCTGAAGTCCATTGGATGTAGATATAATAATAAAAGAATACATGGAATAGTGACAGTTCAATTGTGGAGCACACAAGTATTGTCTGGATGAAGTCTGTTATATAAAGAGATGTTGTCCTTCTCTTTTCTGGATGTCTTTCTCTTGTCTCTCTCTTATTATTTATATGTTTGTTTCTATAATGTCACAAGTGAGTAATGGTCCTCGTTATTTATACACCTTTCGTTCTTTTCAAAATATTTTCCATACTAGGGTGCTAATTGTCTGTGCTCCCGTTCTTTACTATTGTTCTTTTCTAATTGTATCTCATTAACTGTTTCAGTGTGGTTAGTGTACTCTTGCACTTGTTGCTGTAATTCTTCATTTGTTGTTGCCAATGTTTCAGTCCACAGATGTTATCTGACTTATTCTGCACCGTCATTCACTATACATGACGACACTAAGTACGAGCTGCTTCTATATCCTGTGGAGGCTGCACGATTCCGGTAGCAATTCTGATTTCGTGTAATCTGCGTTCCATCTTCCTTACACAAGTGCACTGCACAGACCATGAGAATGAAGCCTATGAAAGAGATGGCCGCTGGGGGAAAAACAACTGTTGGATGTACTCAGGAACGGCTGAAGGCTGGAGAAAACTGATCCATAATGAAGTCATTGTCGTTCAGAAATGTTAGCATACGGAAGTTTGCGGAGGTGATGGAAATATTATCATATGGTAGGGTAGTAATCAGAGTGATTGGTTGGAAGATGTCATATGTGTGACTGCGGGCTGCTTGGTGGTAACGAGCGGTGTAGATGATGACAGATTCTGACTTGACTGTACAATAGTCAGGTGCCTTTTCTGTTCCTTCAGGAACAGAAAAACCAGGACACATGGTGGTGACAGAGATGGGGATAGTGAAAAAGAAGTATTGGACGTGGTTTAGATGAGCATGATGTACTGGAAGTTCCGGAGCCGGGACAAAGGAACAGGCGGAGTGAATGGAATGATTGCGAACTAAGGCAGACTCGTAGGGTGCAGCGCTACTAGGGAAAATGGCAAGAGAGTGAGGAGCACCAAGACGAGACGGAGGGGTAAGGAAGGAACATTTCTCGAGGTCTGTGGAAGAAAGGAAAGCAAAGGAAAGATGATCATGGGATAGGAAATATTCTGAGAGAACAGATGTTTGCAACAAGGAGTTATTGAACCAGAAAGGAAAAGGAATAATGTGGAAGAAGTTAAAGGTGATGGGTGAACGTAGAGGAACATGAACTACGACGTTATTGGTAAGAAGGGTGGCTGAGAGAGCCTTGCACTGATATATTCCAATTGCCAAGAAACTGGGAGGTAAAGAAGGTACCAAAATTGATCCGGATTGTGTTTCTCCACGATAGCTGACAGTTGGGTCTTTATTTCGACCACTCGGCGTGCAAAGCGGGGCAGGGCAATGGATACGTCGGCCAGGGGCTCAAGATCGTAGCGCAGGGAGACTACCCTCTATCACTATTGCCTCGCCTCCTGAGCCGACCAAGGCCCCAGGACGTACTCCACCATCGTCCTCACCCAACCCGGACCCTATGAGGGTCAGCACTGCCAGCAGGTAGACCGCTAACATCTTACGTAGAAAATAAGTATGAATTAATGGGAGAGGTCGTGGAGATGTTGATGTGCGGAAAGCAACTTGGATCGATATTGACTGGTTGATGAATGAGGAGATGTGGGTGGAGAAGGCTCAGACTGAGGAATAGGTGGAGAAGAAGGAGTAGCGGTAGGTTGTGCAAGTGACTTTCAACACCAGGCCTCGTGGTGCATGCTTTAGATCGTCTGCATGTACCCATTTTGTATCTTTAGTTGACAATTCCTGTAACTGAAACTTGTTACCCTGTTGAGTGATTACGCAGTGGGGACCTGTAAATTTGTCATCCAATTTAGAGGTGTGTGTAAAGGAATGAGCAAATACTAGATCTCCAACGTTGATACTGACAGGTGAGGCAGACTTATGCTGGCGTTGCAACGTGTCCTCCTGAGAAGAAGCCAGATTTGCTTTTATGGATTGTCTGGAAGTTTGCCATTTTCACCTTCACATAGTCAACCATGTTATAGATGGAATCTGGCTTTGAGGGTAAGAGGGAATAGGGTAGGTCTTTATCGAATCCATATAAGACAAAGAAGGGTTCTATTGTTGGAACTATTAATGAAGGAGCTACTTGGGGTATCCATTCATCCCAGGACACACTGTGTGATCCTAAATGTCTGAGACACTCCAAAGCCTTTCGGTTATGGCGGTCTACGAGGCCATTTGAAGCTGGATGGTTAGGGACCACATTGCATTTGTTGATTTTGTACTGTTTACAGATTTCATCCAGGAGACTATTGTTAAACTCAGTGCCATTATCTGTGAAAATTGTACTTGGTTTAGTAAATGGGCAAATTACCTGGTCGATGAAGGCACGTGCGATACTCTTCGCGGTCTTATCTGAGAGGCGCACCAGTACACAGTAACGCAAGAAGTGGTCGACTGCTACAATAAATACTCAGCGCCTGATTCTGTAAAAGGGAGTTTTAAAAGGTTAATGGAGACTGTTTCCCACGGGTGTGACGGGATTGTGTATTGTAAGAGCGGTGCAGGTAATCTGGTTGATCCTTTATGGCGGTGGCACGAAATACAAGGCACAGTGTGCATTAATATCTCGATGCATAGTTGCCTAATAGTATCCGAGACGTGCTTGTCTCAAACATCGATCTTTACTCAGATGGGATGCGTGAGGTTATCATGAACTACTTGAAGTACTGCAGATATTAGATCAGTGGGGACAACTAGTTGGTGTACTTCCCTATTGGGTTATTCTTTCCCTGTAAGTAATGTTTTCCTGTATAAGATATCATCTTGTAACATGAACTCGTCTATTGGCACTGGCAGAGTAGGTAAGGTCGATTTATCTCCCGATTCCAGGAAATAAATTACTTTGGACCATACAATCTCGGGTTTAGTGTGGTGTTCTCAGGTTCGTTTGGCTGCACTGATGTGATAGCCGCTGCTACATTGCGTGAAAGAGCGTCTGCGACTAAATTCGATTTTCCTGGTGCATACTGAAAAGTTGGATTAAAGTCCTGGATGGTGACCGACCATCTAGCTAGCCTACCTGTGAGGTTTTGTCCCTTGAACAAATCACATAGAGGGAGGTGGTCTGTCTGGATATGCACTGGGTAACCATATACTATATCTTTGAAATGTTCCAAGGACCAGACCACTGCTAAAGCTTCCAGATCTGTGACACTGTAATTATATTCAGCGGAACTGAGGGCTCGACTAGCATATACTATTACACGCGGGCACGGCTAGCATATGCTATTACATGCTTCCTTGATGCTTGATCTAGTTGCATCAAAACTGCACTAAGTCCTGCGCCTGAGGCATCTGAGCAGAGAAGAAACGGTTTTGTATAATCAGGAAATGATAAAACTGGGGCATTTATAAGGGCTACTTTGAGTGTTTTCAAGGCTTGTGACTGATCTTTAGTCCAAATGAAAGGTGCATTTTTCTTTTCTTTTTTTAAATAACAACAGAGGAAGGAAAAACAAATGAATAAAAAATAAAAATCCATACACCAGATTACTGGTGTCCTCCATTCATGAAATATCTGTAACAGTTGGATTTGAACAACTGTAGGTTGAAGTTTGGAGGGAAACAACTCTGGGGAAGCAAATTCCTGAGAGATGCAATTCGGGGAATAAAAGAATTCCGACAGGCGGAAGTTCTGCAATACGGCTGTGTGACATTCCAATCATGAGCGCTGCCAGATGTCCGTGTAGCACTAGGGAAGGCATGGAGAGGTGGCACAATGGATGCAACTTCTTTCTGAGCATTTACCATTAAAATATCTGTAAAATAATGCAAGGAAGGCAACATTCCTTCTTACTTACAGGGGAGGTAATTTATTTGTAATAGAAGGGTTATTAATAATTCCAACAGCTTTGTTCTGAATTTTGTCTAGTTGTTTTAATGCAACCACTCCACATCCATTCCACAAGGGTGAGCAATATTCAGGGTGAGAGCGCACATGACTCTTATAGATTATAGCTAACTGCTCGTCAGTGAAGAAGTTACGGACTCTATACAATAATCTAAGTATCTTTCAGGCGGTTTTAGCAAGTGATCTGACATGAAAGGTCCAGCTAAGGGCATTGTTAAGTGAGATGCCGAGAATTGTAATACTTTTGGAGATGGGAATATTAGCAGCCCTGAAGGTAATATACGAATCTGGCAATCTCTGTCTATTAGTAAATTGTATATATTTGGTTTTACTAGCATTAAATGAGACAAGGTTGTTTTGTCCTCATTCACTGATCATAGATAAGTCTTGATTTATGGAGATGGCTGTGCTGAGTTGAGAATTAGAGATATCAGACTTTATAAATGGGTGTCTGAGTGTGAATGAACTATGAAGTGTTTGAATCATCTGCATATGAATGGATGCGATTGTGGGTGACAGATAAGAGATCATTAATATGAACCAGGAATAAGGTTGGCACCAGAACTAATCCCTGTAGCACGCCGGCGTTAATTGAGTGGAAATTAGAATATACATCGTCTACTTTTACTCTTATTTTTCTGTCATTGAGATATGAGGCAAGCAGAGGAACAAAAGACGTTAGTCTATAGCAAGGGAGTTTGGACAGCAGGGAACGGTGCCATACTCTGTCGAAAGCTTTGGAAATATCAACGGCTATTGCATGAGTTTCTTGAGTAAATGAGTCAGAGGAGCGGCGATCTTTGCATATCCCTTAATGAATCTGCGATAGTAACCACTCAGTCCCAGAAAACTCTTTACAGAATATATATTGATAGGTTCTGGGGAAATTGATGACCGCCTTAGTTTTGTCCTCATTGGTATGAATACCTTCTGCATCTACTACATGCCCTAGGAAGTTGATTTTCTTCCTTAGGAAGTCACATTTACTGAGGCTGATCTTCAAACCAGCTAGTTGAAGGCGCTCAAATACTTGTTGAAGTTTAGCAAAATGTTCAGGGATTGATTTACTCACAACAATTATGTTACCTAAATGTCCAGAAGGTTTGCTGAAGGTTGTTATAGAGCGAGGTGCATCTTCCGTTTCTACTTGCCAGCAGCCACTGAGTAGGTCTAGGAATGTAAAGACTATGTTGTTCTTACCTAGTGACTCTAGCAAATCTGTGAGAACAGGCAATGGAAAACGGTCTGGTACGGTTACAGAATTTACTCTATGATAGTCCACTACTTGTCTAAAGTGGCCGCCTTTCTTTGGGACTAAGAAAAGTGGGCTATTCCATGGACTGACAGAGGGTTCAATAATGTCCTGATCTAACATTTTTTGTACTATCTGATCCGTCTCTTTTCTCAAGCTGTGAGGCAATCGATACGCTGGTATGTAGATCAGCTGAGTACCTGGTACTGGTTCTATGTGATGTTTGACTAAATCTTTCCTACCCATAGGTTCTCCGGGTAAGGCTACAACATCTTAGTAAGACTGCAAAAGACTGAGTAATTGATCTTTATGTTGTGGAAAATCTGTACAAGTCAGACTTGAGAGTAGGTCAGAGTTGGAGCAGATCCCTTAGAGTTGATGGCATAGACACCTGTTGGATCACTATCATCATCAGCATTTGCTGTAGGTATGGAGAATACATCCTGGCACACCGTTACAGCCGCTGAGTAAACCAGGAAATCTCCAATATTTACCCCACTTTTAAGCTTCAGTGGAGCATTAAGCAAGCACAGATAGCACAAGTTCTCCTCCAACACAGTACACAATGCCGACTCATAAGTTAAGCCATTCACACAACACGTCTCAGGTAATGTTAGTACATCCACTCCTTCTTTCGCATCTACTGCACGAACAGAGACCTTGGTAAACTCATGCGGTAACAAAATTGTGCACGTATTTGTTACTGCACGCCTCGTCTCCGCGTGTTCGAGAAGATCATTCAAACTTTGTGAGGTAGTTAACTGAGACGTGTCTGAGTCGGCCATAGTGCTGTCGTTAGAGGGGTTTGCAAGATCCATTATTTAGTGCTTAGAGGGTGTTTCAACAGGTGGTGAGGAATTTACTACTTTGCTTCCTGACAGTGGTGGATTTATCTCTTTACTCTCAGATGATGATGGGGAGTATTCATCTGTGCTCTCAGGTAGTGGAGGGTTCAGGGGGGACTGAATGAGTTTATTTGAGAAAGCATAGGACGGGGATATTCCATGCTATATACTGGGAACCCATAAATGCTTATACTACCACAAGCAGGCAACAGTGCGATGGAGTATTGTGCCACGGTGGGTAACCCAATAAGGACACCTGCTGGATATATGAGGTCGTTAGTAACATGAAATTCTACTGTGAAAGGTGTCAAGGCTCTATCGAGTTGTACCTCTAAAGTGACTCTTCTCTTGACCTTAAACTCTGAGCCATCTACACGCCATAGGCGAATGTCAAGCGGCACAAGGAATCCGACCTTTTCGTTTGTTCCACTAATGATGTTTAATGAGGTATCAGAGATCAAATTTACCATAGATCCTGTGTCCATGAAAAATGATGTTTGTATGTCATCACTCCATTCTAGCATGACTAAGCCTGAAGAAGTTATAGGCCCTACTTGGCGAAAGGGGAGTTGATTTTCTCCCGTTACGTTACATTGTTCCGACACGGACGCTCCTCTTCCCCGACTGGCGGCTGTTTAGGTAACGACATTCTTCAGTAGTGTGAGTCGTACTGCTCATATGATACTTGCACTTAGGACGACCCAATCGCGAAGGCGTACGCTGTCTTCCTTGTGAGTGATGTCGTCTTTGTTCACGGTCGCAACTGGATTCTCAATATCCGGTGTTACCACAGTGCCAGCACACAACCGAGGATTGTTTGCTCCGTCGCACATTAGACTGATCACGACCGTCGGTCGGTAATCGGTGCCGTGAAAGGGAACAATTAGTGTTAGGTTTTCCCCGTGTTGTGGGATGCGAATGTGTGGCAGACCTGCAAGACAGAGGGGCAATTAATGGCCTGACGAGTAAGATTCGAGCCTGTTCTTTCTTGGATTTTTTTTATGCAAAGAAGAAGGAACCAAAGGCTAGGAGCCCGCAAACTGGTCCTTCCAAGAAGAAAACAAAAACAATACAAGAGAGAGCCAAAATTCAAGATTCGATCATTTCGAGATGCCTAGACACACTGCGTTTGAAAGACTGGAGATCATAGGAAGTAGGAAATACAGACAGAGGGAGACAGTTCCAGAGTTGACCTGTTTCATAACTGAAGGACTGGGAGTAACGGTTAACTCTTGCATTAAAGAGCTGGACAGAAAAGGGATGAGAGTTTGCTGCTAAACGGGTGCTACGCGCCCGTCATAGAGGTGGAGGGATGCAAGCAGACAGTTCAGAGGAGCAGCGACCATTGAAGTAGCGATAGAAAAGAGATAAAAATGCAACAGTGCGGCAAAGAGACAGAGGTTGAAGGGAGCCAGTAAGAGAAGGAGAGTTAATGAGATGAAAAAACTTTGACTCCACCCTATTGAGAAGAGCTGTATGTGGGGAGCCTCCCCACACATGAGAATTGTACTTCATACAGGGGAGAACAAAACCCGTGAATAAAGTCAACAACTGTGCAGGGATAAAGTACGGAGTCGGCTTAACACACCTGATCTCTTGGAAGCAGATTTTACAAGAGATGCAATATGATCTTTCCAAGATAAGTCTCGAGTGAATGAAACCCCAAGCATGTTTAAGGATGATGTAGAATTAAGCTGGATATTATTAAACATTAGTGGGTACTCCTGTAGAAGATTTTGTCGGGTTGATAGGTGTAAGAACTGCGTCTTGGATGCATTAAAAACAACAAGATTATTTATACCCCAGTCAGAGATACGAGCCAAGTCAGACATTAGGTGTGCCATAGCCTCATCCCTTGTTTGTTGAAGTAACTGCTGAGATGGACGTTGCGGGTACCGAATGGAGAGGTGAAGGGTGGAGTCATCAGCATACGAGTGGATAGGGTTAGAAGTACAGCTTAGAAGGTCATTTATGAATAAAAGAAAGAGAGTTCGTGATAGGACAGAGCCCTGAGGAACAATAATGTTGATAGATCTAGGAGAAGAACGA
Source organism: Birgus latro (assembly GCA_018397915.1). Taxonomy (NCBI): domain Eukaryota; kingdom Metazoa; phylum Arthropoda; class Malacostraca; order Decapoda; family Coenobitidae; genus Birgus; species Birgus latro. The sequence goes on along the minus strand of JAGKTI010026261.1, from coordinate 4,997 downwards.
TGGTCGTCTGGAACAGCAGCTATAGAACGACCAGAAAGGAAGCTAGAGATGAAGGCAGAGAGAGATGGAGAGAAACCGTAAGAGGGTAATTTGGAAATTAAAGATTTATGCCAGACTCGATCGAAAGCCTTTGAGATGTCAAGTGCAATGGCAAAGCTTTCGCCAAAGTCCCGAAAGGAGAATGACCAGGAGTCTGAAAGTAGGTGAGAAGATCGCTAGTGGAGCGTCCTTGACGGAACCCATACTGACGATCAGTAAGAAGGTTGTGATAGGAAAGATGCTTTAAAATTTTTCTGTTAAGAATAGACTCAAAAACTTTTGAGATGCAGGACGTTAAAGAAACTAGACGATAGTTAGAGGGTTGGGAATGGTCACCCTTCTTTGGGATTGGCTGAATGAGAGCAAACTTCCAGCAAGAAGGAAAGGTACAATTGATAGACAAAGGCGAAAGAGTTTACCTAGGCAGGGTGTAAGCACAGAAGCACAGTTCTTGAGGACAACAGGAGGGACTCCGTCAGGCCCATATGCCTTGTTAGTGTTGAGGCCAGTGATGGCAGAAAATACATCAGCTGAAGAAATTTTAATGTCAGCCATGAGGAAGTCAGAGGGAGGAAGTGATGGAGGAACAGTACCGGAATCGTCTAAGGTAGAATTGGGGAAGAAAGTCTGAGGGAAGAGTTCTGCTTTATCAGTAGAAGAAATAGCTACAGAGCCATCAGAGTAGAAAGGAGGATGTAAGGATGATGAGGTAAAGTTGTTAGAAAGGTTTTTGGCAAGGTGCCAGAAGGAGCGGGAAGAATTCGAGTTGGAGAGTTGAGAGCATTTAGTGCGGATGAAATCATTTTTAGCAGACCGAGGAACAAACTTAGCACGATTCTGGGCTGAAATATGAAAAAGATGTGATTCAGGAGTAGGCTGGCTCCGGTACCTTTTAAAGGCCCTCTCCTTGTTGCGGACAGCATTAGAACAAGCGTGATTAAACCAAGGCTTTCTTGCATTAGTCAAAAGATATGGAAAAGGAATGTATGCTTCCATGCAAGAGAGATTTTTTTTTTTTTTTTTAAGCAAGGAAGAAGGAACCAAAGGCCATGGGCTCGCATACTGTTCCTTCAAAAAAAAAAAAAACAATACAAAAGAGAGCCAAATTCAAGATCTATTCATTTCGAGATGCCTGGACACACTGGAGATCATAGGAAGTAGGGAATACAGACAGAGGAAGACAGTTCCAGAATAACCTCTGTAATGCGCAAGGCACACTCAGATGGCTCCTGGCCATGGATGCAATAATTATTCCAGGGAAAATCAAAGAAGTACTGCCTAAGGGCCTCCCAATCCGCAGCTCCAAAGTGCCACATATGACGCTTCTTTGGAGGGTCCACTGGTCGTATCAGAGCGATAGAACAGGTTAAGGTAATAAGGTTATGATCGGAGGAGCCCAACGGAGAGAAAAGATTAACAGTGTAAGCAGAAGGATTTGTTGTTAGGAGGAGGTCAGGTATGTTGGAACTCTCTCCAAGGCGGTCAGGGATACGGATAGGGTGCTGTACAAGCTGCTCTAGGTCATTAAGGATAGAAAAGATGTAGACTCGTTCACCAGGTGGATCAGTGAAAGGAGAGGAGAGCCAAAGGTGGTGGTGAACATTGAAGTCTCCTAGAATGGAGATTTCAGAGAAAGGAGAAATGGATAGAATGTGTTCCATCGTAGAAGTAAGATAGTTGAAGAATTTTTGATAGTCAGTAGAATTAAAGGATAAGTAAACAGCACAGATATATTTAGTCAGAGAGTGACAGGAAAGCCGAAGTCAGAGAGCAGAGAATTCAGAAGAATCAAGTTCAGGAACACGAGAGCAAGATAGATCGTTGCGTACATATACACAACAGGCACCTTTGGCTTTGAAATGAGTATGGAGAAAGTAGAAGGAAACAGAAAAGGGTTTGCTGTCAGTTGCCCCAGACAGCTGAGTCTCAGTAAGGAAGAGAAGATGAGGTTTAGAGGAGGAGAGGTGATGTTTAACAGAGAAAAAGTTAGAGGAAAGGCTGCGAATGTTGCAGAAATGAAGTGCTTGGAGACCTTAACAATTTTATCTCCTGGACTGAAACCTATCTGTAGGACTATCTCTCTCTGTCTGGTATCTAGCCAATGTAAAAATCTCAGGTAACGTAGCAAATTTCCAAAGTTTTTTAGTGAAAGCATGGGAGTTCCATCAATGACTTCTACCCATTGTGTGCTTAGCAACAACTGTCGCATCTTAGAAGTAGTGGCCTTCATTGCGGCCGTTGCCTCAAATAATTTGGCATTATGAGCTGAGTCTTTCATGTTCTCCTCCATCTGTGTGAGGAGATTAGTTAAACCAAAGAGAGATGCAGCATTTGAATGCTGGCAACAGAGCTGGATTAATTCCTTTCGGAAGTCATCAAAATGACCTGCACGGTTCGCGCCTCCTATTTCCGATTTGCCGTGGTGTAACCGACCCATAAGTTAAGAGACTTTGAGGGGTTCAGCTGTCATAGATGAAGGACCGATTCAACTGAGACAAATATGTCTCATTTTAACCAGACTTAATCAAAGGGCCAACGGACAGGAAAGGTTGAAGTGATTTATTTTTTAAAGTAATCAGTCGGAGGTAAGGGACACAGGGCAAGGCCAAAGCTTTAAACTTATCTTATGTAGCTTTGATTAGATTTGAATGAATTTTGGTGGACGGATTTACTGTTAGCTCAGGACGAATTATTCTGTTTTCGGAACAATAAGGCAAAGGTCAAGGTCATAGGGTAAAGTCAAATTGAACAGCCTTGAGCCTGTTTAAACCAAACTTAGTGGATGGGTTGAGTCAGATAACGATGAGTAATTTGATTCTGAGCGTTATAGGTCAACGGTCAGGGACACACACACGCACAAAAAGGGTCAGATGTTCGGGTCAGGCCTTTCCACACAGTTAATGTGCACAGATCGTGTTCGAGCAGGCTACTCATTAGTTTCGAAATACGGTGTCGAATCACACCATAAACGGCAGATCAAAAGCAGGGAGAGTGCTTCAGTTCATTACCTCAACACAATTACTTTCCAACATTTTTTAACTCGTACCGGACGGAGTCTGACGAGGTATTGTTTTTGGTCCAGTTACTTTGTTTGTTTGCTTGTTAGCATTATGGAAAAACGGCTGAATGAAATTACATGAAACTTCCAGGATTTGTGGGCACTGGTTCCCCCAAAAGTGATTAAATGTAGGAGATAACTGAGAGACTTTGAAAGGTCAAAATCATGGTCACGGATTTTCAGAGGGCTATAACTTGAAAACGGTTGAAGATTGTGATATTTACCATTAGGAACATACAGGAACTCGTAATTTGGGCTTTCGTTTGGCACTAAGACATTTGACCTTGAATGACCTTGAAAGGTCAAACTTAAGGTCACGGATATTTAGGGGCTATAACTCGAAACTGGTTGAAGGTAGAGAGACATTTACATTATCAACATAATGGAAATTCCATGAGGGTTTTTAATTGGTGCCTTGACCTTTGACCATGTGATAATGAAAGGTCAAACTCAAGGTTACGGGTATTCAGGGGGCTATAACTCGAAACTCGTTGAAGATAGAGATGTTTACTATAACCAGTGTATAGGAAGTCTCATTTGGGCTTTCATTTGGCAGCATGACCTTTGACCTTGAGTGACCTTAAGAGGTCAAATGCAAGATCACTGATTTTCAAAGGGCGTAACTTAAAAACATTTGTGCCATTACCTTAGACTTTAACTGTCCACTGACACTAAATGACTGAAACGTGACAGTATTTAGGAGCAATAAAACAACTGCTGTCAGGCATGGTTTATTGTGCCTGGCACCACTTGCTTTTACTGTCATACCTCAGAATCACAGGTCCCCACTGAATATGTGAACAGCATGCTACAACTTCTTTATTAATTTGTTTAGGCACTGTCTTGGGGATGTAAGAAGCTTTTGATTTCTTCTACGATCCACTCTGTGCAGTCAGCAACATTCCCTAATAGTTCCATTTTTGCTTTTCTTATGCCTGACCTTTTGCTCTAGCGCCATACCAGAGCCTTACATACACAGGTTAATGTGGGTAATAACACACTTTCACGCAGTCTTCTTGCAACTTCCACACTCAGACCTCTGCTTTCAGAACACCAAGACTTTTACAGCACAAACCACCTTCCTTACCTGTCCCACTCAGATTATCAGTTCCTTTGCTCATTTACACATCGTCTCTGTTACTGCACTGAGGTACTTAAACTTCCAAAGCAAATCAAGCAAGCCATAGTATGAGAGGGTTCTAGGAGTTATGGTTGGCAAAGACCTAAAACTTAGAAAGCAGTGTATTTGCGTATGAAATTAAGCAAGTAAGTGCCTAAATATTATTTTTGCCACATTATGTTTCTTTTAACATGTAGATTGCCTGATGATGGAGTAAAGTTGTCTCCGAAACTGTCGCGCCAAATAAACGAGACGTTCTTCTATCGAGTGCTGTTTTTTTCCTCTTCATTATACAACCTGGATAATCAGTCAGGAGCTGGAGTGATGATGAATGCAAAGACCGGAGTTCTAGACCCAGATCAAGGATGAGATGTTCATTCAGAGCGAGGTGAGAAGCAATGTTTAATGAAATAAAAACCATCAAGAGAAGGTGATGAAAAAGTACACGTAAGTAGAGCTTAAAAAGTGAGAGGAGAAAGTTACAGGAGTCACTGCTTTCACCTCCACTCTCTTGAGGTGGAGTGTGTAAAAAGCTTTGCCCCATCCCAATCTTCCTTTCCCACATATATGCATACACTTGTACTCACATGCAAGCGCTACTGCCTACGTAATGGGTGAGTAAGCAACCGCGCTAAAATGCATAATATTTTTTTCTCCATATGATCTCGAGGAAAAAAATAGCTAGTACACGTGGTAAAGCAGGTTAATAAAGGTGTATGTTGTAATGGCAAGGGAACAGTTATGTGATATGACGAGTACTGTGTATGAATTGAGGAACTT
>JAGKTI010026260.1:0-13658 GCA_018397915.1 Birgus latro | reverse complement strand
CAGGAATGGAAGGTGAAAGGTACAGACAACAGATGGTATAGCGCCTTCCAACGTGTATCCATACTGCTAGAACTTGAGGAGGAGACTGTATCGCAAAGGAGATAAAGGGGACATCAGACTGGCATAAAATGGCACGTCCACTGCTGTGACTCTCAGGAGGAGATGCATGGAATACCTCATACCCCCTGACAGAAGGAAACGGTCTAGCCCCTACCATTGTCTCCTGGAGACATACACAGAGAGGGCTCAGAGCAGAGAGTAATAACTGCAGTTCCTCCCACATTGCCATAGCACCTCTACAATTCCATTGAAGAAAAATTGGTATTGACTGAGCCATATTCATTAGTATTAAATAATATGAAACGAGAAACACCAAGGCTATGTAGCAACCTCATTGGGAAGGGTGTGAAAGCCCTTCTTCCTAGACGTGGAGCTCTGCCTTACCAACTAAGAGAACAATGAAGATTTAGAGTTTCCATGGGGGAAAGGACCTTTACCCCGAGATACATCCTGCCCATCGCCAGAATGAGCCCAAAGCACATAGCCCTTCCTGGAAGACCCACTCGCCTCATCCGCACAACCTCGTGAGGGTCAAGCTGGCACCTCAGGGTCAGACCCTCCCCATCCGAATCAATCAAAGGTTGGCTGCCGGGTGATGGATCAGTGGGAACAAGTGACCGAGCCCCTTGAGTATCTAAAGACCCAAACCCTGCCACACCTGAGCAAGAGGCAGGGACTGGAATCCTAGAAAGACCATCACAAACACCCACCGACTTAGACGCCACCACTGGCTGGGATGTCGAGCGAAAACCCCCCTCAGAATCTTCACATGGCGCAGAAATTTTAACCTTAGAAGGAGGAGAATCACCCAAAGACTCCTCACTCTGCACCCGTTTGAGGTTGGCAGACACAACCTCCATCTCTATGCCAGAAATTGAGGACATACTAGAAACAGTAAGGGCACACCATAGAGAAGACTGAACACCAGTAGCAGAGCAAACAGATGATGCAGGAGCAGTAGTCGGTACGGGAGTAGCAGCTGATACAGGAATATCAGCAGGTACAGGAGCAGCAGCCAGACGACGTGGAAGGGGGAAGACACCACCACATACGGATGGGCCCCCCCTCAAAGGAGGCACTGCCTCCTCCATGTGTTGCCGTCACAGTAGCATCCCCCAGCTGGGACGTCTGTGACGACTGATTACCCCAGGAAGCAAGTGGGGCAGCATAAAGTGTAGTCTCGTTGTACTGTGGCACTTCCTTATGACGTGAGAGAGCTGAAGCAAAGGTGACACCATGGTGGATAAACATCCCTCTGACCCTTTCCTTTGCCTCTGCGAAAGAAATCTTCACAGGTTCGAACTGACATGACTTCATTCTCAAACTTATTCTGGTCACATGTGTTGATGAAGATGGGTGAGCACTACGGCATTTGACACATGGGGGGGGGGGATTCTGGCAGTTCATCTCACCATGTGAATTATCAGCTCTTACAACAAGACCTGTTGACATGCCCAGATCTCTGGCAATGGAAGCACCACCTAGGTCTTGGCAAATATGCCTCAACCCGAAGGTGGTAGTAAGCTGCCTCTAAGATATCAGGCAATGTCAACCCATCAAAGGTGACAATCAGTGATAGTGTGCCTGTCAATATCCCATATACCTTTTTCTTTATCCTCTCCACCTTCACTATTCCCTGGTCTTTCAGCCAGTCCAGGAGGTCCTCCTCCGAGTACCTAAGAAACTCTTTAGAGAAGACAACACCCTGGGTCTGATTCAGCATGGAATGGCTGGTAACTGTGACATCACAGGAGGCCAAGCATTTAATGGCAAGGATACGAAGAATTTGGTCAGCAACCCTGGTCTCTATAAGGAGTGACCCATCTGCCTGTGGAACAACCTTTGTGATGACCCACAAGCCTTGACCAGGTCACGGTGAACCTTAAACACATTCTGGTCCCTGAAGGAGGAACCTTCAGCCAACTTCAATACTAGGAATTTCATGTATTGGTCAGGCACAAAGAAGCCAGGCATCATCTCAGTGAAAGGTGAGAGAGCTTTCCTGGAGGGCTGTGTGCTGCTCCCTCGAAAGCGCTCCTTATCCTTGCCAATCTTTTGTGGTAGAGGGTCGGCAGGAACAGAGATGTGGCGGGTTGTTCGGGACTCGTAGGTCCGGCAACCTGCCACACGAGTACCAATACTGGGGGAGTAGCAGCCATAACTAGACCAAAATACCTTCATTCCCCAACCCCTCCACCCACCATGGAGCCCAACAAGGGGAGGTCGTATGCCAGGGACAACACCACTGGCGACCCCAGAGGTAGTGGGAGAGTATAAGCGGGTAACCACTGGGGGACCTGGGCAAGGGTGACTCAAGGACGATAGGAGCCACCAGGCCCTCCAGTGCCCACTTGATCCTAGCCTTTCGCATGACCAGCCGATAGACCTGGTTGGGCCCAAGAAGGCCGCCCGTCTAGCCAGAATAAGGGACCAAAGAGGTGTATTACTAGCTGCAGGGTGCACCATACAGCACTGTTCAACACCTAGGACTCCCGTCTCCCAGCATTATGGGACGCCACGCATGCCAAACACGTGGGGAGGCAACAGTCCTGCCATAGATGGCAAATGGGCTGGGACTAACATCACCAGCAGACCTCCTCCACCAGTGATGTAGGGGGTGCTTGGTCCACAAGGCCAACAGATGCCAAACCCCACAAAGGTAGGCATGCCTCCAGAGTGGTGGCATTGCCAGCCTTGCTTCAAGCCCCGCCACCGCGTCAAGGTGACCCCCCTCAGCAGGGAAAGCTAGAATGAATTAAAAATTACATTTTTGGGATGAACTGGTCAATAATCCTCTTCCTATCTTAACCTCTTTCCATCAGAGGATACATTCTTAGGTGCGGTGCACCTCAAGTAGCAGCCTGATCAGCCAGCCAGTCAGTGACTCCTAAAGAACTTATACCCTTCACACTTGTGAAGCTATATAAGATGCTTCACTTTAGTGAAGTTCCATATGGTCTTGCATCTGTCTAGTGCTTCTTTTCTCATTTCACACTTTCCTATAAAATTTTCACGCTAGTTTTTCCGTGCTGCATGATGTTCCTTCTCATTTCTTTTCCTGCCAGTTTAGGTGGGAGGATTTCGGGATGGGGGAAAGCCTTCTCCCTTGCTATCCTAATTTTATTCTAGTAGTTTTTATTGGAGCTGTCTGGCAAGGGCCAACTGGCCTACTGCTGTTATCCTCTCTTCTTATTCCACTGGTGGCTAATTCTATCAAAGCTGAGTTCTCCAGGTCGACCAAGAGTAAATGTTTTTTCCTAAAAAGGTCCCTTTTGGTACAGAAAACAAGCATGCCACCGTACTCACCGATTTCAATAGCCCGTGGGTGGGAAATTCACTCACCCTTGTGGCTGTGAAGTTTCGCAGGAATCACCCCCGGTCAGCTTTGAAGGCTCAGTGGTGCCACATCTAGTGCTGCTGTCGCCAATGTTCCGTCACTTATATGGGCAGACAATTTGAAAAATTGTTTATTTCTAATTCACCTTATTATACACCCAATATTTTACCATTATGTCGTGAATCGAACCTGGGACTCTCTTCATTCTGACCTGTCGTAAATGTCTGGGATACATTAAAAGCATCTACATACCCCAGTGCCAGGGGGTTATCTCATCTTCCTCAGGCTCACAATGGGGGCGCAGTGACATTGGTTACAAGATAGTGACAATGTATGATAATTTTTACCTGGTCGTGGCATGGTGGATTGCGGCCTTGCTCTCACCTGAGTCTCGGGTTCGACTCCCAGCATAATGGTAGTATGTTGGATGATTTTTCCTGTGTAGAATAAGTTTCTCTCTTCACCTTATTACACTTATTTAGTGTTCTACATATAATTTTATGTAATAATTACAGAAACTGTTGTTTACACTCACTATGTGGCACACTGTACTCCCACTACCACAAATGGTTGCTATCTTCAATGAATGTTTCTCTCATTTGTTTTTTCAATGGCTTATGTAGATCATTACTATGTACATCATTTACAATGTCTCACCACCATCTATTACTGTAGAAGTGTGTAGTACCGCCCAAAACATGGAATGAGACAGCGAGCCACATCACACCGAGCACATTCATATCTTGTCTTTCCTCACTTTTGTACGGAGCAGACACACTGCACACCTAAATAATTGTTTTATGTAGGTAACTTGTCTCTAAATACCAAATATTAATGAATTTACACGTAAAAATGCATAAGGTAAGAAAAAAATAGTTTCCTTTATTGTTAAATCTGTGTAAGCTCATTTTCAGCTCCATTTTGCACAACGTTTTGCCCCTCTAGCCTTGCTCATACTCTCAGAAGCAGACTGATTGCTTCTGATCGCTTTTGCATCTTTCTAACATTGGTATTCCATAAGAAACACGAAATGTGTTCAAAATACCTAGCGAAAACACAATCTTTGTTTTTGTAAGTCAGTCTGGGCAGGGATGCACAAGCTTTTTCGATGACCTCACCAAAAAAAAAAAAAAAAAAAAAATGGTAGGGGTAACGAAAGTATTCTTTCAAGGGCAATCTACAGCACAACATAAGCACCCCACAAAGTACCACCTGACCTGTGTGGGGTGCTGATGATGATGATGATGATAAGATGTGCCACACCAGTGTGGCGAATCTTATCATCATCATCAGCACCCCACACAGGTCAGGTGGTACTTTGTTTACGTAGCACACACCTCAGAACACACCCTGAGAACCCGACCGATTTTCCCCCATTTTTTTTTTCTTGGCTCAAACCTCCACTTTTGGTGAGAATCATCGAATATTCATAGATAAATCGCCCTCCTGAGGTGTACTGGTGTCAGTCAGCCTTACATTTTCTTTCATTCCCATGGTACCAGGCTACAAAGAAAACGAACTATGGAAGGGTTAAATAATTCAAGCCACATTAAATTACATGTTTATTAATTTATTTGTTTGGTATGAATTTATGTGTAGTACAAGACTATATTGTTTTTTTTCGCAATTATATACAATTATATAGGCAATAGAAGCATTGTTCAGTCACCAAACACATCCGCATATGGCACCTTCCTTTACGACATTACCACCTCATCACTTCTGTTTGTTTCTTGCTCCAGCTTCTTTATTTCTTTGTCCCCCACCTCAGGAATCACTTTCACCGTGAATTTCGTCATTGGAGAGACCGTTGGGCAACATGTCTTTACTGGCCAGGTTACTGCTAACAGGTGAATTGCCGAGAGTGGGGGGGAGGGGGGGAGGGGGGGTCAGGTGGGACCAGGCAGTATCCCCGCTTGACAGAAAGTAGAGGAAGGTCTCCCACATATGCCTACCAAAAATCACCCGCAAATCTTGAAAAATGTGCAAACGATGGGTCTTGCAATCGACTGATGTACAATGCACGTCAGTGGGGCTGTCCGTGGAAAAAAGTAGTGACGTGCATCGTACGTCGGTGGGACTCGGCTGGTTAAGCCCCGTTTTCACACACAAAAAACGCCCCAAACAGATTTTGTTACTGACTATAGGTGAGTGGAGGTAGCTAAGGGTGAAAAAAGAAAATGCATTTTTTGGTCAAAATTTCATCTGAAATCTCCCCTTCAGCTATTTCAAAAACGTCACTGAACCTACATCTAATGACAAAATCGTTAGACAGACACATTGCTCATCGAGTCTAGGATGCCATCAGTCAATTATGAATTGTCAAGTCCCACCAGACAACTAACAAGTGGACTTGAGGTCGCGGGAACTTTGAAAATGTTTATCGTACATATACTTACTAAACCTGTGCAGGACAGCAACTGACACACGTAGATCTATGTACTAAATCAGTAAGGGGTTATGTCCCATGTACTTGTTCATGTTAATCAAGCTTTCCTGCCAGACGATTCTAATGGCCAGCTCCATGCTGCCTTTAATGTTTGTTGTTTTCTTTCTTTTTTGTAGTCTTGCAGTTTTGTATTGTTGTTTGATTGTGGTAGGCATTTCTACCCTTCAAAAATAACCAATTCCAATCAAACCTGGACATAATGATCAGCCTACGACCTCGTTGTGTCCATAAAGTGTTGGGTGCTAGGCACTACTCGTTGCCTAGCAACGGCGAAAAAAAAACTTTTTTCGTACTTTTCACGTTTTAAGCTGTAGAAGCATTACTAATGGGCATAGAAACCTCTGACTTCATTTGGCGTAATCTTGAGGTCATTCTCTATTGAAAGTGTTACATCCATTTTTTCCCTCTCTCCTCTAGTTTTCGAGTGGCAGCCCTGTGAAGATTGGCCTCATTGTCCCTAGCAGTCGTATTTAATTGTGGTAGGCATCTCTTTCCTTCAGAATTAAGTGATCCCAACCAAACCTGGATGCAATGACCAGCCTATTCCTTAGCTGTGTCTGCAAGGTTTTGGTTCCTAGGCAACTACACGTTGCCTCGGAACGGCACGTTTAGCCCCTCCATGGCCATGGGTCCGGAAATTATCGTGACTAAGTGGTCAGCCACAACACCGTTTTTCAGATTTCAAAAATAGATTTTTTTCTTACCAATTGAAAAGTCTGGCCCACCTGGAAAGGCATTTTTTTTTTTTGCTTCCTTAACTAATCCTGTGCTTCGCAATGAAGTGCCCCAAAAAAATCGCGATATGACCGCGTACACACCGGTGAAAACTAGGCAGAGGATTGAAAAAATATGGCACTAAGAAATATCCACATTTTAACCCCTCAAAAATTTCTGTGGTGCTGAAATTGTTAGAAATGACTAGATGTGTGTACTATGAACAAAATGAGGACATGATATATGAGGTTTCTTTTCATTTTTTTTTCACATTTTTTGACGTTTGTGTTTATGCAAGTATCGAGTTATTTCTGTTGTCTTGGTGGTTTAGTTTGTGCCTAAGGAGAGGCGAGAGATGGTATTTTTAGACGAACCATTCTGTGTACAGGCTAAACTGCAGCGGCTAAAATTTGATTGGTCCGCTTATAGCTGGCCATCGTCGCCTACCGGCTTTTTCAGCTTAATGTTTGCCTTTCTAAGTGGAATGGTTACATACAGCCTTTATTAACCCTTTACACTGAGAAAATCGTATGACACTTGTAAGCATGAATAATCGTGTTGACATGGTTGATCATCTTATACATAGACTACGCTGACCCATTTAGCCAAAGGGCGTAATATTAATTTTATTATTTTAATATTTTATTTTTATCTCCAGTCGATAGTACCCACCTTGGGCTGGTGAGTGGGGTAATTAAGCCCACATCCAAACTCACAAGTTTCATTGTTTCTCCTGAGTTGCATAAAATCCTTCGATACAAACCAGAATAATACGAAACACGTTACCGAGGTAACGCGATTAATTCTTCCTTAATATGATTTTCTTGTGCAACTACTTAAATCCAAGGAAGCGTTTTCTGTTATATTCTTGCAACTTCTAGACGATTTTATTAATCTTAGGACAGACTCTACGAGACAGCAGAGTCACATACAACCTCACTTAACCTGTCACGTCCCGACCGATTTCCAACCTTCGATACCCCCCAGTCCCGAGCATGTTTGATTTTTTTTTTTGCCTCAAACCTTCGCTTTTGGTGAGAAACATCGAAAATTCATAGAGAAATCGCTCTCCTGAGGCTATAAATGGTGCTACAGGTGATGAGTCAGCCTTACATTTTCCCTTGTTTCTCGGGGTACCTGGCTAAAGAAAACGAACTATGGAAGGGTTAGCTAATTCAAGCCACTTTCAATTACGTATTTATTTGTGTATTTGGTACGAATTTAAGTGCAGTACAAGACTATATTGGTTTTCACACATTTATATAGGCAATAGAAGCATTGTTCAGTCACCAAATACATCCACATATGGCACCTTCCTTTACGACATTACCATCTCATCACTTCTGTTTGTTTCTTGCTCTACCTTCTTTATTTCTTTGTCCTCCACCTCAGCAATCACTTTCACTGTGAATTTCATTGGAGAGACCGTGAGGCAACATACATTTACTGGCCATGTTACTACTAACACATGAATTGCCCAGTGTGGGGGGGAGGGGGGAGAGGGGGGATAGGTGGGGCCAGGCAGTATCTCCGCTTGGCAACAGGTAGAGGAAGGTCTCCCACATTTGGCTACCAAAAATCACCCACGAAACTTAAAAATTGTGCAAATTATTACCCTTGCAATTGCGCGACATACCTGTACGTTTGTCACGAATTTTCGACATCGTAAAATTATGTAAAGTAAATTGTGACATCGAGTGATTTTGCGGGAGGAACGAATTATTATGAAATGTACGATGTTTCGCTTGTTCTCTCAAACCGTCCGCTCGCGTGCTTGTATTCGCATCAAGTTGTCAAAACTTTCTTCATTCTTTCACGAGTTATTGTTTTTATGTGCGGGCGGTGCATTCCTCTGAGCGATAATTTCTGAATTATCGCTCCCGCTCTGGGCCGTTACATAAAGCCACACCCCTTTCTCACTATTCACATCGGGTACTCAAAATCAGAGCTAATCTGACTGTAGACACGGTGCGTCGCGGTTCGCCTTGCGTAAGGCTTGAGTGATTTCTTAGCAATTTCAGATCTCAGCTTGTATTGGCGTGTATCCTGAATGCTCCCACCTTTTGGTGATCGTCACAGCAGCTCGGTCTCATCTATACTGATTAGTATTTTCTTGTTTTCCTAGGCTTAAGTTTTTTAGATATTTAGCTGTTTTTCTGAGTGTTTTAGTGAGTGCATTTTCCTTTCTTTGACTTGAATTGGAGTCATGTAATGTAAATTTATTTCCTTGTATTCAATAAATTTACAGTTCGTTTTTTGATCTTTCTTAAATGTAACAGTCGTGTCTAATTTTCCCACATATTTAATACAGTTTTCCTACTCCACGTTAGCAAAACTCTTTGTATTAAATCACGACCGGTACTTAGGCCAGCTTTTGGCATTAATCCTTAAATCTGTTGTGCTAGCTAGGAGTTTGGCTCAGCCAAGATCCTGTTTATCTTTATTATTATCATTTTTGAATGTTAAAGGGGAGAAACTAACTTTCTCAGAGGCCAACGGTACAATATTACAGCCTACTTGAGCGTCTAGTCTCTGCTGTGTACCGTTGAGAAAATCTATAAATTCTCGACTCTAGAGAATTGGCGAAGTAAGCCAGCATAAAGTGAAATTGCTACTCGATGTCACGAGTCTATTCTCTCGTAGTAAATGACTCGATAGCCATTCTTAGCACACATAGCTATATATTGTATACTCGAATTATACAATATCACATTATAATCGTGAATTATCTTTTCTTTTTGAAAGACATAAATTTCCCCTGACATCTGGCGACCTCGCCAGGATAAACTCCTAGCTTGAAATTATTATTACCAAATCACTTACTCACTCTTACCTATCAGTCTCAGTTGTCACTCAGTCTCAAACTAAGCACGATGGAATCCAGTGAATTCGTGCAAGAAGCTAAAGATATGGGGCTTACTAACCCCCACGAAATTCGAGATTATGTCCTGTAGCGCTTCAATTACGAACAGCAATGCAAGAATGCCGCCCGTGAAGAGCAGAAAATTCAGCGCGAGCATGAGAAAGAACTTCATGAGCATGAGAAAGAACTACATGAGCATGAGAAAGAACTACGTGAGTACGAAGAACGAGAGCGAGACAAAGCACGTGAACATGAGCGTGCTGAGCGAGAGGCACGTGAAGAACATGAGCGTGCTGAGCGAGATGCACGTGAAGAACATGAGCGTGCCGAGCGCGAGGATCGAGAGAGAGAACGTGAACACGAGCGCCAAGCACGTGAACACGAGCTGGAAGTGCTGCAGCTAAAGCGAGACTCCTTGGCTACAGGCACATCGGGTGCAGCTAATCCAAGCTCCAATACTGCTCTCTCAGCACCTTTTCTAGCAACTCTATGTCTCAAGTTTCCTTCTTACAAGGAAGGCAAGCGAATTGAGCCATTTATAGCTCGTTTCGAAGACATGACAAACCTGTACGATATGGACGTGGCAGCTAAGCGGCTTCAGTTCCTTAGCCTGTTTGAGGGTCCTGCCCTCGACATTCTCCACAGAATTCGCGGAGATAATCTCACGTATGAGATGATGAAGACTGCACTCATCAAAGCGTACTGTCTTACTGTTGATCGTGCTAGAAATCAGTTCATGTAGGCGCGTCTCCAGGAAAAGGAAACAGTAGTTCAGTTCCTTGACCGTCTCACGGCATATTTAGGCGAGTGGATGGAGAAGGACGAGACTCCCAGCACACGAGAGGGAATGATCGACCTCGTGCTGCGCACACAGCTGGAAAAGTTGTGGCCTCCTGAGCTTATGGCCCAGCCCAAGATGTCCAAAGTGAAGGACGCAAAACAAATGGTAGAAAAGGCTGACGCTTTCTTTAGTGCGTATGGGTACGAAACTCGTAAGCAGCAGTCCTGGAACAGGATAGATACTGCTAAGTCTGGTAAGCAATGCCAGACTGAACCCCAGCACAAAGGCCGTCCTCAAAATAATGGTCATGGTCCAAACAAACCGCAGAAGGACCAGGGGCAGAATACACAGAAACCTGACTGGAAGAGGTACAAGCAGTACTCTAACCAGCAGAAGTACCCTAACCAGCAGCAGTATCAGCCACGCAATCGCCTACCGGGACAAACCTTTTCGACACCAGCCCCAGCGTATCGGAGGCAGGAGGCAAACGCAGCCTTCATTCCTCAACAGGCGCACGATGGTGCTGTCCCCACCAGCACAGCTCCTCCTTCATAGTTCACTAGTCCCCCTCAGATGGTGAACTCTCCTCCACAGGCCGTCAGTGCTCCTGCTCCCCAGATTGTGAGTACAACTCCTCATTCACCTAGTTCAGGTACAACTCCTCAGGCATCTAGTCCTGTCAGATTTGAAGAGTTGTGTGCCATGCAGCCTTATCAATGGCTGGTCGCTTCCTCTACAGGCCCTCCCACAGGTAACAGTGCCTTCCTTGTTCAGCCAGGGTTTGTGGGAGGTGTTTCTGTAAATGTACTGAGAGACAATGGTTTCTCAGGTTGTACTGTCAGGCAGAGTCTTGTTGGTCCTGAAGAATATACAGGCAGACAGATCCAAGCTCAGCTTATTGACGGATCAGTGAGATTGTTCTCTGAGGCACGTATCAAGGTAGCATCTCCCTTTTACACAGGTTCAACAGTTGCAGTTGTCATGCAGGGACCTATATTTGACCTCATAATAGGCAATATACCAGGTGCCAAGTATAGTTGCACCACAGATGTCACTACTCAGACTTCGGCTGCAGTAACACGAGCCATGGCCAAGGCTCCAAATTGTGTTGGCCCAGTGGCCTTTGCATTGCTGCAATATCTGATTTGTAGTCAAGATGTTGTCCAAGAGCAACAATCTGACCCGACCCTTGCTGTTGTGCAGAAGAAACAAAAGGGTAAGGTGACCAAGCATTCACGTGGTGGACGAGCTAGGTTCCTTCACAAACAAGGACGGCTCTACCGTGAGTCACAAACACTCGAGGGCGATGTTCGACTGCAGTTTGTCGTTCCCGCAAACTACCACCAAGCAGTGTTAGAATGGGGTCATTGTACAGCATCAGGAGGTCATATGGGCAAAAAGAAAACCCAAGGCCGTATCCGTGCTGACTTTTTCTGGCCAGGAATGGGACAGGATATTGATAGTTTTGTGCACTCCTGTAATGTGTGTCGACGTACCACCATTCAGGAAAGTTCCCTTCCTGCACCGTTTGAATCCACGCCCATAATCTCTAAGCCGTGTGAGAGAGAGGGCAGTGGTAATGTGGGTGCAGACCTGACGTCTCACTCGTTGGCCCCACAGGATATAATATGTCTGGGGTCTGTACATACATATGTACCGTAGCTCATAAGTGCACAGTCTCGGCGATCCCAACCGAGGACACCGAGGACAAATGAGCAGTCGTGGCGATCCCAACAGAGGACACCGACGACAAGCCCTTATTAGTCGTAAGCGTAGGGCTTGTACATATTGTATGCACCATAGATTAAGGTAGGTTAAGGGGGAAGCTCGAGACCCCGCAGAGGCAATCTGAGGCTGTGTTTGAATTACCTTGGGGTGTGTCTCGAGCTGTGGGCCTCCCTGAGGATTCCCGGAGATTACACAGAAGCCACATGAGTGTTCACACCCACGCAGGGTGTTAAAATGTGACCTGCCCAAGTTTGCACAGGGATTCTCAACTTACCTTTATTAGTTATAAGTGAGCAGTCACGGTGATCCCAACCGAGGACACCGATGACAAATGGGCAGTCGCGGTGACGAGCCCTTTGTAATAATAAGTATAGCTATAAGTGTCCAGTCATGGTGATCCCAACCGAGGACACTAATGACAAACGGGTAGTCGCAGCAATCCCAACCGAGGGCACCGACGACGAGCCCTTTATTAGGCGTAATTATAGGTTAAAAAGGGCAACTATTAGGGAAATAATGGCGACATATGTACGATAGTTGCTGTTAACTGACTTTCAGCTAATGAGTAATTTCTTTTGTGTATGGATTGATTGCTGGGAGGATGAAATTGTAATTTAGTGCAAATTCTTTCATTGACACTATTGATGTTCCACCTTGACTCATTCCACAGGTATAGTTGTTGGGTGAAGAAGATGTCCAGGACCATTGACTGTCTCTGCTGCACGCTGCCACTTCTTCTCCTCTGCCCCTTTTGCCTTTATTATTGCATTAATATGTATTATTATTATTGCTTTACGCGTAGGTACAGTTACACTACAACTGTCACACCTACACCGTGTATCACATACACCACACTACATAACAATTAGTTGTCAGTGTAAATGTAGCGAACTTTCGCTTAGTTTGTCCTGAGTACAGGATTTTTCACTGTCGTCTCGGAGTTTTTCCCTCAAGCTTGCTTTTCTTAACGTAAATAGAGGTTTTTACGCTCACAGGAGACAATGCTTTTCTCCTGTAACAAGATAGTACACACACCACAGTGTGAATCTTGTGTGACTGAGCTAGGGGGTATATACAGTATATATATATAATGTCAAATTTAACTAGAGTAAAATTTGAATTTTTTCAGGGGCGTAATGTCACGAATTTTCTACATCGTAAAATTATGTAAAGTAAATTGTGACATCGAGTGATTTTGCGAGAGGAACGAATTATTATGAAATGTATGATGTTTCGATGTTTTGCTTGTTCTCTCAAACTGTCCGCTCGCGTGCTTGTATTCGCATCAAGATGTCAAACTTTCATCATTCTTTCGCAAGTGATTGTTTTTATGTGCGGGCGGTGGATTCCTCTGAGTGATAATTTCTGAATTATCGCTCCGGCTCTGGGCCGTTACGTAAGGCCACACCAATTTCTCACACTCTTCACGTCATGTACTCAAAATCAGAGCTAGTCTGACAGTAGACACGGTGCGTCACGGTTCGCCTTGCGTAAGGCTTGAGTGATTTCTTAGCGATTTCAGATCTCAGCTTGTATTGGTGTGTATCCTGAAAGCTCCCACCTTTTGGTGATCGTCACAGCAGCTCGGTCTCATCTATACCGATTAGTATTTTCTTGTTTTCCTAGTCTTAAGTTTTTTAGATATTTAGCTGTTTTTCTGAGTGTTTGAGTGAGTGCATTTCCCTTTCTTTGATTTGAATTGGAGTCATGTAACGTAAATTTATTT
>JAGKTI010026259.1:0-13659 GCA_018397915.1 Birgus latro | reverse complement strand
CTGTCCTTTATTACTGTCCTCATTTGTCTGTCACTCAAAAAGTCTCTCATCCATTCCAGGAGGCTTCCCTTAAGTCCTCCTATATGCTCTAATTTCCATAATAGTCTCTTGTGGGGTACTTTGTCGAAGGCCTTCTCCAGATCTAAGTACACACAATCCACCCAACCGTCTCTCTCCTGTAGCACGTCAATCGCCCTTGAGTAGAAGCTCAATAAGTTGGAGACACATGACATTCCACTTCTGAATCCAAACTGACTTTCAGTCAAAATATTCATCTCTTCCAGATATTTTATCCATCTATCTTTCAGGATTCTCTCACACAATTTCGCAACCATACTGGGTAGGGACACTGATCTATAATTCAGGGGTTCTTCCTTGTTTCCTCCCTTGCAGATTGGCACCGCATTTGCCCTCTTCCATTCCCGAGGCACTTTCCCCTCTTCCAAGGAGCACACAATTAAATTGTGAATCTTATCCGCCAGTTGTTCTCTGCATTCCTTCAGTACCCAATTAGAGATTCCATCTGGTCCTGGGGCCTT
The DNA here is from genome assembly GCA_018397915.1 of Birgus latro. Classification (NCBI taxonomy): domain Eukaryota; kingdom Metazoa; phylum Arthropoda; class Malacostraca; order Decapoda; family Coenobitidae; genus Birgus; species Birgus latro. Next base: position 13,120 of record JAGKTI010026259.1, on the reverse strand, counting down.
CCTTACATCTTGAGCTCCCAGTAATTTATACACTTCCTGCACTTCCACTTTTATATCTTTTATCACTACATTTCTAATCATTCCCTCTCCTTCCACAAACTCCCTTTCCTTAGTGAAAACCGACTGGAAACATTTGTTCATTACTTCAGCTTGCATTACTGCATCCTTGTAGACCTCTCCTTCTACTTTCAGTTTGGTGATTCCTTCCCTTTGCTTCAATTTGCCATTAACAAATCTATAAAACAATTTGGGTTCATCTTTACATTTGTCAATTATACCTTTTTCAAAGTTCCTTTCTTCCTCTCTACGTATTCTTGTATATTCATTTCTAGTTCTTTTATATTCTTCCTTTTTTCTGATATTACTTCTCTTTTTCCATTTGTTCCATGCCATGTCCCTCTCTTTTTTCGCTATTATACACTTTCTATTAAACCACACCTTTTTCCTGTTTTCTTTCCCACTTACTCTTGGCACATATTTTTCCACTCCCAGATTGTAGAGGTCTAAAAAGATATCCCACTTCCTCTGTATCTCTCTTGTTTCTCTGAATTTTCTCCAGTCCGCATTTTCAAAAAATTTTCTCAATTCTGCAAAGTTTGTTTTCCCGAAGTTGTATCTTCCTTGCCTATAAAGCTCATCTCTTGGCACCACGTTCCCTATTATCATCTGGAACTCAATGACCACATGATCACTTTTTCCTATAGGACACAGATAATTTAATGATTCAATTACATCAGGTTCTCTGGATAGTAGCAAATCTAATCTTGCTGGTGTGTCATCACCTCTGAATCATGTCTCTTCTTTAACCCACTGTGTCATCAAATTATTCATTGCTATATTTAACAATTTAGTGCCCCACGAATCTTCGCTGCCTCCCGAGTCCCATTCCTCCCAGTTCACCTCTTTACAATTAAAGTCACCCATTAGGATTATATTGTTGCTTTTCTCGATCACTTTCTGTAGATAACTAACCATGTCTGACAACATCTCCTGGTACTCATCGTCATTCCATGCTCTCGTCTTAGGGGGAACATATAACACTGCCATATCTCTCTTACCATTCTCCCCAGTTTCTAGTTTCAAATTTATGGCTTCGGCCCTGCCCTCTGCAATTTCCACAGTATCTACATTTATGTTGTCCTTCACTGCTATCATCACTCCTCCTCCCATTTTTTCTTTTCTGTCTCTTCTCCATAATTTGTATTTCCCACCTCCCATATGAATATCAATATCTTCTTTCAATTTAGTCTCTACAAAGCACATAACATCAGGTTCGTGTGCCCTCAAAAAATCATTGATTTCTAACCTTGCCGATATTAGTCCATCAATGTTTGTGTACGCCACTTTCAAACTTTTTTCATCGTTTTTTATTCTCTCGTCTCTCCTTCCTTCCGTCTCTCCTTCCTTCCGTGTGTGTGTGTGTGTGTGTGTGTGTGTGTGTGTGTGTGTGTGTGTGTGTGTGTGTGTGTGTGTGTGTGTGTGTGTGTGTGTGTGTGTGTGTGTGTGTGTGTGTGTGTGTGTGTGTGTGTGTGTGTGTGTGTGTGTGTGTGTGTGTGTGTGTGTGTGTGTGTGCATTTTCTTGTTTGTTGTTTGTGTGTGTGTGTGTGTGTGTATTTACCTAATTGTATTTCCCTAATTGTGATATACAGGAAATGAGCTACGCTCGTGAGGTCCCGTCTCTTTTTCTCAGTAAGTCAAATTTTGCTTTAAACTCGTTTAAGTTTTGAGACTGGACGATTTCTTTGTCCAGTCTATTCCACAGGTCTATGCATCTTTATGGAACACTATATTTCTTGATGTCCTTCAAGCAGCGTGGCTTCTTCAGGTTCAGTCCGTGTCCCCTTATTGCTCTCTTATTCCATAAAAACAGATCTTCTCTGTCAATTTTATCTACTCCCATCATGGTCCTGAACACTGCAATCATGTCACCCCTCCTTTCCTTTAAGGAAGGCAAATCCAGCCTTTCTAGCCTCTCACTGTATGACAGATATGCCAGACTGGGGACCATCTTAGTTGCTGTTTTTTGTATTCTCTCAATCTTGTTTATATCTTTCTTTTTGTGTGGGGACCACACTACTGCTGCATATTCTAACCTGGGGCGGATCATTGCCACTATCAATTTTTTCATCATCTCTTCATTCATGTAATGAAATGCCGCTCTTATATTGGTCAAGAGATTATATCTCTCTCTAACTATCTTGTTAATGTGTTTTTCAGGTGACAAACTATCTTGGACCAGCACTCCTAAATCTTTCTCTTCTCTCGCTTGTGATTGGTTCATTACCCATCATATAATTCAGTGATGGTCTCATGGTGTTTTTACTCATTTCCGATATTTTAAATTTTTTTGAATTGAATTTCATTTCTAAGATCCGGCTCGAATCATGCATCCTATCCAGATCCTCCTGCAGCATTTTACAGTCCCCTTCAACCTCTACCTTCCTCAAGATCTTTGCATCATCAGCAAACAGACTTGCATAACTGTTCACTCCGTCTACCATATCATTTACGTAAATCAGGAACATTACTGGCGTCAACACCGAGCCCTGTGGGACACCACTTGTTACTTCTCTCTATCCAGACGTCCTGGCCTTTATTACTGTCCTCATTTGTCTGTCTCTCAAAAAGTCTCTCATCCATTCCATGAGGTTACCCTTCAGTCCTCCTATATGCTCTAATTTCCACACTAGTCTCCTAAGGGGTACCTTATCAAAGGCCTTCTCCAAATCTAAATACACACAATCCACCCAACCGTCTCTCTCCTGTAGCACATCAATTGCTCTTGAGTAAAAGCTCAACAAGTTGGAAACACATGACCTTCCACTTCTAAATCCAAATTGACTTTCAGTCAAAATATTCATCTCTTCCAGATATTTTATCCACCTATCTTTCAGAATCTTCTCGCACAATTTTGCAACCATGCTGGTTAGGGACACCGGTCTATAGTTCAGAGGTTCTTCCTTGTTTCCTCCCTTGTAAATTGATAGCACATTTGCTCTCTTCTATTCCCAAAGCACTTTCTCTTCTTTCAGCGAACACACAATTAAACTGTGAATCTTATCCGCCAGTTGTTTTCTGCATTCCTTCAGTACCCAATTTGAAATTTCATCTGGTCCTGGGGCTTTCCTTGCATCTTGAATTTCCAGTAATTTGTACACTTTCTGCACTTCCACTTTATATCTTTTACCACCACATTCCTAGTCACTTCCTCCCCCTCCACAAACTCCCCTTCATTTGCAAAAACTGATTGGAAACATTTGTTCATTATTTCAACTTGCACTGCCGCAACTTTATAGACCTCTCCTTCTACTTTCAGTTTCGTGTTTCCTTCCTTTTGTTTCAATTTGCCATTAACAAATCTATAAAACAATTTGGGTTCATCCTTACATTTGTCGATTATACCTTTTTCAAAGTTCCTTTCTTCCTCTCTACGAATTCTTGTATATTCATTTCTAGTTCTTTTATATTTTTCCTTTGTTCTGTTATTACCTCTCTTTCTCCATTTGTTAAACGCCATGTTCCTCTCTTTTTCGGTATCATACACCTTCTATTAAATCACTCCTTTTTGCTGTTTTCTTTCCCACTTAGTCTTGGAACATAATTTTCCACTCCTGAAATATAGAGGTCTAGAAAGATATCCATCTTCCTCTGATTTTTCTCCAATCTGCATTTTCAAAAAATTTTCTCAAATCTGTAAACTTTGCTTTCCCAAAGTTGTATCTTCCCTGCCTATGAAGCTTGTCTCTTGGCACGACGTTCCCTATTATCACCTGGAACTCAATGACCAGGTGATCACTTTTTCCTACAGGACACAGATATTTCAAGGATTCAATTACGCCAGGTTCTTTGGTTAGCAGTAAGTCTAATCTTGCTGGTGTGTCATCACCTCAGAATCGTGTCTCTTCTTTGACCCACTGCATCATTACATTATTCATTACAATGTTAACAATGTAGTGCCCCACGAATCTTTGCCGCCTCCTGAGTCCCATTCCTCCCAGTTTACCTCTTCACAATTAAAATCACCCATTAGAATTATACTGTTGCTTTTACAATCACTTTCTGTAGATAACTAACCATGTCTGACAACATCTCCTGGTATTCATCATCAATCCATGCTCTTGTCTTAGGTGGAATATATACTACTGCTATATCTCTCTTACAGTTCTCTCCAGTTTCTAATTTCATGTTTATCACTTCGGCCCTACACTCTCCCATTTCCACAAAATCTACACTTAAGTTGTTCTTCACTGCTATCTTCACTCCTCCTCCCATTTTATCTTTTGTCTCTTCTCCACAATTTGTATTTGCCATCTCCCATATGGATATCATTATTCTCCCTTAACTTAGTCTCTACAAAGTGCATAACATCAGGTTCATGTACCCTCAAGAAATTGTTGATTTCTAACATTGCCGATATTAATCCATCAACATTAGTGTACGCCACTTTCAAACTTTTTTCATTATTACTTAAACCCTCTTCTCTCCTCGTCTCCGTCGATACCACTTCCTCAATTTCTGGTCCATAGCTCTCCAATAAAACACCGTCTCCTCCTCCTCCGTTCTCTGTTCGTTTTTTGCCTTAGCTTCCTTTACTAACTCCTTTATTTTAGCTCTTTCTTCCTCATTTGCATCTCTACTTAGCCAAACACTTTCAAACCCCTCTTTGTCTGCTAATTTCCATGTCCTATTCATGATTTCATTTACTATTACCTGGGACTTGAACTTCACCTTCAATGGCCTCGCCCCACCTTCCTCGTACTTACCTAACCTAAACACTTCTTCAGTTTCTTCTTGGGCTTCATTGTTACCCTCTATGACTACTGATATTATTTCTTTAACTTTACTCAATTCTTCTTTTTCTCTTTCAGATCTTATTGTCATACACTTTTCTTTTACCCCTAAAATTATTACACATTTTTTCTTATCTGTTACATCCCTGACGAAAGAGTCTCTACTTTTCAGTACCCTAACCACTTCCTTCTCCACCTTTTCCTTGCATTGTTGTTCTATAATCTCTTCCAAATTTACATTCCCTTCCTCCTGAACTTTCTTCCACCCCTTATGTTGCTCCTTGATTTCCTTAATATGTTCATCTTGCATCCTTGATTTTGAATCATACTCATCTAATTTACTTTTCATTCTGTCTCTTTCTTCTTCCAACCTCTTGTTTTCCCTCTTGAGCTGTTTTATTTCATTTGTGGCAGATTCATTACTCGCTTTTAATTCCATGACTTCTCTTTCTTGTTCTGCACTGCGTGTACAAACTTTTTCCAGCTTGTTCTGTAAAACATTGATCTCTCTCTCCTGTTCTAAGGTCTGCTCCTACAGCTCCCTAATTACTACCCATACCTTTTTTAATTCCTGGACATTCCTCTCCGCCATTTTTTCTACTCGTTTGATTCAGTTTGGTACTTCCATTTCCAGCATCTTCGTCGAAGAAGCCAACGAATTCCCTTTCACCAGATGTAAATAAACTGCCATCACTTTCCGCCATGATACAACCATATGGAAACTTTTCTATTCCAATGTAGCTTCTTCTCTTTATCCCGAAACTTGGTTTTTTTTTTTTTTTTAACTACTGTAATGTCCGACAGGACCACCACTGACGGACTCATTCACATAATCACAATAGGCTGGTCTCCTTTCGCCGCTGATTCAGCGATTATTTCCCTGCGATCCAGGAAGACGTCTGCCTCCGTCGGCGACCTGTGTGTGTGTGTTTACCTAATTGTATTTACCTAATTGTGATATATAGGACATGAGCTACGCTTGTGGGGTCCCATCTCTGTTTCTCAATAAGTCAAATTTTGCCTTAAACTCGTTTAAGTTTTTAGACTGGACGATCTCTTTGTCCAGGCTATTCCACAGGTCTATGCATCTATAAGGAAAACTGTATTTCTTGATGTCCTTCGAGCAGCTTGGCTTCTTTAGTTTCATTCCATGTCCTCTTGTTGCTCTCTCATCCTACACAAACAGATTTTCTCTGTCAATTTTATCTACTCCTATCATGGTCCTGAACACTGCAATCATTTCGCCCCTCTCTCTCCTTTCCTCTAAGGATGGCAAATCCAGCCTTTCTAGCCTCTCACTGTGTGATAGATCTGCCAGACTGGGGACCATCTTGGTTGCTGTTCTTTGTATTCTCTCAATCTTGGTTATATCTTTCTTTTTGTGTGGGGACCACACTACTGCTGCATATTCTAACCTGAGGCGGATCATGGCCACTATCAGTTTTTTCATCATCTCCTCATCCATGTAATGAAATGCCACTCTTATATTGGTCAAGAGATTATATGTCTCTCTAACTATCTTATTTAAGTGCTTTTCAGGTGACACACTATCCTGGACCAGCACTCCCAAATCTTTCTCTTCTCTCGCTTTTCTAATTGGTTCATTACCCATAAAATAATTCAATCATGGTCTCTTGGTACTTTTACCCATTTCCAATATTTTACATTTTTTTGCGTTGAATTTCATTTCCCACATCAGGCTCCAATCATGTATCCTATCCAGATCCTCCTATAGCATTTTACAGTCCTCTTCAACTTCTACCTTTCTCAAGATCTTTGCATCATCAGCAAACAGGCTTGCATAGCTGTTCACTCCATCTACCATATCATTTACATAAATCAGGAACATTACTGGTGCCAACACCGAGCCCTGTGGGAAACCACTTGTTACTTCCCTCCATCCAGATGTCCTGTCCTTTATTACTGTCCTCATTTGTCTGTCACTCAAAAAGTCTCTTATCCATTCCAGGAGGCTTCCAGGAGGCTTCCCTTCAGTCCTCCGATATGCTCTAATTTCCATATTAGTCTATTGTGGGGTACCTTGTTGAAGGCCTTCTCCAGATCTAAGTACACACAATCCACCCAACCGTCTCTCTCCTGTAGCACGTCAATCGCCCTTGAGTAAAAGCTCAACAAGTTGGAAACACATGACCTTCCACTTCTGAATCCAAACTGACTTTCAGTCAAAATATTCATCTCTTCCAGATATTTTATCCATCTATATTTCAGGATTCCCTCACACAATTTCACAACCATGCTGGTTAGGGACACTGGGCTATAATTCAGGGGTTCTTCCTTGTTTCCTCCTTTATAGATTGACACCACATTTGCCCTCTTCCATTCCCGAGGCACTTTCCCCTCTTCCAAGGAGCACATAATTAAATTGTGAATCTTATCCGCCAGTTGTTCTCTGCATTCCTTCAGTACCCAATTAGAGATTCCATCCGGTCCTGGGGATTCCTTACATCTTGAGTTCCCAGTAATTTACAGTAGGTGCGGAAAGTGTTGACGCCATCTTAAAAAAAGAAAACATTCTTGTGGTTAGCAAGGAGAAACAAATAAATTAACACTCACCACTGAATTTAGTATTTACTGGCATTCCCTTCACCTTTATTATCTTCTTAAGGCGTCTGGGGAGACTGATGGCGTAGTTTTGCAGAACAGACGGACTAAAACTGCTCCATAGCTGCAGCCTCAAGTTTAGGCAAAGATGATGTGTCCATACTACGCAGCTGCCGCTTCATGTGCACTCATAAATTCTCAATGGGATTGATATCTGGGCTGTTTCTGGGCCAATCTCGAATAAAGGGAACCTCACAGTCTGTTAGCCACTGTTTCACTGACTTTGCAACATGTGCAGGGGCAGAATCTTGCATAAATACTCTTGCCTTGGTTTTATCAAAAGAGTCACTTAAAACATCACATAAGAGCTCCAAATAATTGTTCTGGTTCACTTTTTCATTTGCAGGTAGAATTACCAACCTACCAACACCATAATATGTAAAGCAGCCCCAAGCCATGAGTGAGGCTGATTATTTAACAAACTTGGAAGTGTACTTAGGATCCAGGGGGTCACTGCCTGGTTTGCGGTACACTCATGATGAAGGGGTACCAGTGACAGTAAATGTTGACTCATCACTCCAAAGCACAGTTTTCCATTGCTCCTCACTCCAGAAGATATTTCTTACAAAAATTTACTCTCTTTTTCTTCTGAAGTGCGGTTAGCAGTGGTTTTTTACGAGAACAAAAACTCCTGTAGCCCAGATCGTCATGCAACAGCTGCTGCACACTTCTGACAGACACATCTGCCAGCAACTGTGGGTTCTTTTCTTTTAAATCCCATGCTGTTAGCCTTGGATCCTTGCTAACTTGCCTTGAGATCAGCTGACGGGTCCTGAAGGTTGTCTTACAAGGTCTCCCAGGCATGGGAAGTGGAGTCGGAGGAATGGCCTCCCCACTGTCCTTGAACCGCTTCACCAGTCTCTGCACTGTCCTCAGTCTAACACCATCTGATTTGCAATAAATGGGAGTTTGTGGCCAGCTTTGTATAAAGTAATCACTTCCACACGTTTGTCCTTGCTTGTGGTTACTTTAGGCATGATGAGAATGTGGTAGGTAACCAAATAACTGTGTTATTTGAGTCAAAACATGCCCTCGTGGTGCCTGTTCCTGTGGTGCCAAACCTATCAAGCAGGGTTGCCAGCTCCCGCTGAAAAAGCGTCAGCTCATTTCGCATCACAGGGGAAGAATGACGTCGGCAAAAAAACGTCAATACTTTCCGCTCCTACTGTATACACTTCCTGCACTTCCACTTTTATATCTTTTATCACTACATTTCTAATCACTCCCTCCCCTTCCACAAACTCCCTTTCATTAGTGAAAACCGATTGAAAACATTTGTTCATTACTTCAGCTTGCATTACTGCATCCTTGTAGACCTCTTCTTCTACTTTCAATTTGGTGTTTCCTTCCCTTTGCTTCAATTTGCCATTAACAAATCTATAAAGCAATTTGGGTTCATCCTTACATTTTTCAATTATACCTTTTTCAAAGTTCCTTTCTTCTTCTCTACGTATTCTTGTATATTCATTTCTAGTTCTTTTATATTCTTCCTTTGTTCTAATATTACCTCTCTTTCTCCATTTGTTCCATGCCATGTCCCTCTCTTTTTTTCGCTATCATACACCTTCTATTAAACCACATCTTTTTCCTATTTTCTTTCCCACTTGCTCTTGGCACATATTTCTCCACTCCCAAATTGTAGAGGTCTAAAAAGATATCCCACTTCCTCTGTATCTCTCTTGTTTCTCTGAATTTTCTCCAGTCCGCATTTTCGAAAAATTTTCTCAATTTTGCAAAGTTTGTTTTCCCAAAGTTGCATCTTCCTTGCCTATAAAGCTCATCTCTTGGCACCACATTCCCTGTTATCATCTGGAACTCAATGACCACATGATCACTTTTTCCTACAGGACACATAATTTAAAGATTCAATTACATTAGGTTCTTTGGATAGTAGCAAATCTAATCTTGCTGGTGTGTCATCACCTCTGAATCATGTCTCTTCTTTGACCCACTGCGTCATTACATTATTCATTGCTATACAGTAAGACCTCACTATAACGGACTAATTGGGGCCCTAACCATTCCGAAAAATGCGAAATTCCGATAAAAGCGACATCCGGACTTTCCCCTGCTAATCCGGACTTTTTCCGATATATCAGACATTAGTCCGGATTGCACCATTGGTTTTTAAACTGTTTTCACTACCACTGCAGTACTGTACTGTGTTATACCTTCACTACATTAATCAAATGGTATAATAATACTGTACTCTATGCTGATAAACATGTCTTTTGGTCAGGCAGTCCGGACTGCTTCTGGCTTTATTGGACTTTTTCCGATATATAGGAATTTAGTCTGGTAGCTCCTCGAGTCCGATAAAAGCGAATTCCGGTCTACTGAAGTCCGTTATATCAAGGTTTTACTGTATGTAACAATTTAGTGCCCCACGAATCTTCGCTGCCTCCTGAGTCCCATTCCTCCCAGTTCACCTCTTTACAATTAAACTCACCCATTAGGATTATATTTTTGCTTTTTTAGATAACTAACCATGTCTGACAACATCTCCTGGTATTCATCATCAATACATGCTCTTGTCTTAGGGGGAACATATACCACTGCCATATCTTTCTTACCATTCTCCCCAGTTTCTAATTTCATATTTATCACTTCGACCCTGCCCTCTTTCATTTCCACAGTATCTACATTTATATTGTCCTTCACTTCTATCATCACTCCTCCTCCCGTTTTTTCTTTTCTGTCCCTTCTCCATAAATTGTACTTCCCATCTCCTATATCAATATCAATATCTTCTTTCAATTTAGTCTCTACAAAGCACATAACATCAGGTTCGTGTACCCTAAAAAAATCATTGATTTCTAACCTTGCCGATATTAGTCCATCAGTGTTTGTGTACGCCACTTTCAAACTTTTTTCATCGTTTTTTATACTAACGTCTCTCCTTCCCTCCGTCGCTACCACTTTCTCAATTTCTGGTCCATAACTCTCTAACAGAACTCTGTCTTCTCTTTCTCCGTTCGCTGTTCGTTTTTTATCTTTGCTTCCTTTACTAACTCCTTTAATTTTGCTCTTTCTTCTTCGTCTGCATCTCTCCTAATCCAAACATTTTTAAACCCCTCTTTATCTGACAATTTCCACGTTCTACTTATGATTTCATTCACTATTACTTGGGACATAAACTTTACTTTCAAAGGCCTTCCCCCACCATCCTCGTACTTTCCTAACCTAAACACTTCTTCAGTCTCTTCTTGGGTTTCATTGTTTCCCTCCATAACCAGTGATATTATTTCTTTAGCCTTGCTCAGTTCCTCTTTCTCTTTTTCAGATCTTACTGTCATTCGTTTTTCTTTTATTCCTGAGATTATCACACATTTTTTCTTGTCTGCTACATCCCTGACCAAAGGTTCTCTACTTCTTAGTACTCTAACCACTTCCTTCTCCACTTTTTCCTTACTTTGTTGTTCTATGATCTCCTTCAAATTTACATTTCCTTCCTCCTGTATTTTCTTCCACCCCTTATGTTGCTCCTTGATTTCCTGAATATGCTCATCTTGCCTCCTCGAATTTGATTCGTACTCATCTAGTTTACTTTTTATTCTGTCCCTTTCTTCTTCCAACCTCTTATTCTCCCTCCTGAGCTGTTTTATTTCATTTGATGCGGACTCATTACTCACCTTTAATTCTGTGACTTCTTTTTTTTGTTCCTCACTACATGTGCTAACTTTTTCCAGTTTACTCTGTAGGACTTTGATCTCTCTCTCCTGTTCTAAGGTCCGTTCCTGTAACTCTCTAATTACTTCCCATACCTTTTTTAACTCCTGGACATTCCTCTCTGCCGTTTGTTTGTTGCAACTTATGACTTCCTTTACCAACATTTTCTTCGGAGAAGCCCACAAATTCCCCCTCGCCAGTTGTAAACAATCTTCCGTCTCTCTCCGCCATGATACAACCACATGGAAACTTTCTTTTTCACTTTGTCTTGTATTTTTTAGGGCCAAAGCCTGCGGTATTTTTTTTTTTTTTTTTACTAATATCCGACGGGACCACCACTCACGTATTCAACCACATAATCACAATAGGCAGTCTCCTTTTCGCCGCTGGTTCAGCGATTATTTCCTCTCGATCCAGAAGCAGCTCCTTGTGTGTGTGTGTGTGTGTGTGTCCAAAACAGTGCACCCGACACGTGAGGCCTGAGGTGGCTATTGTTAATGTTTTTGTTTTACTGTTATTATCATTATGCATTAATTTCATGCTGCAGTATGTTGATAGTTATATCATATTCTTTTAACATATCCTAGTGTTCTGTGTTTGTATTAGCAGTGGGACCAAGAGTGTTAAGTGTGAAATCAGCTTGAGATGTAACTGCCACTTAAGAATGACGGGTGGGTTGCGGGATGGTAGGGGTATGGGGCAGGGTTGAGAGCTGGGGTAGAGGCACGTGGAGCTCAATTTGTCCTCCCCACCCCTCTCCTCTTCCCTGGGTATACAGAGGTAGGAAGGGGTCTCCTCAGTGCAGAAATTAGTGATTGTGAGTGTACATCTTTTTCATTTCTATCTACATACAATATTTCTCTTTACAGGTACAAAAATAAATGATACTGTAATTGAATATAAAAAATTACTGTAATACAGTACTGTACTGTACTGCACAATACACAACAAGCAAGTCGTAATATAATGGGTCCATAGAAAAAGGGGTATTTAGAGGTAAACAAGTCTGCGAGAGAGTTGCTGCACATCATCTTCAATACCATCGTATTTCTTTTGCTATTTTTGGAGTTTTAGGCTATTTTTCCTTTAATTTTCAAGCAGCAGACATTTTCAAGCAACGGACACTCATCCTCCCCTATTAGTCCGCTGATTCAAAGCTCGACTGAAAATATGTACTGTATATCTATCTATCTATCTTATTGCCCGACTCCCTAAACCTGCAAAGGGTGGCCCCAGACAAAATGCCTCCAATTTGCTCTATCACCAACCATTTGACTGACCTCCCCCCAAACACCCTAAACCTGCAAAGGGTGGCCCCAGACAAAATGCCTCCAATCTGCTCTATCACCAACCATTTGACTGACCTCCCCCCAAATCACTCCCCCCTCCCTCATATACCTCTCAACTCCATCCCTCCACCTCATCCTCGTTCTTCCCCTCCCTCTCCCTCCCTCCACTTCACCAACATACACCCTGTTAGTCAGTCTTTCATTCTCCGTTCTCTCTCTCTCTCTCTCTCTCTCTCTCTCTTTAAATAGTAATACTTCGATATATGATACCCCGGCTTAATGATGGGGGTAGAAATACAGTAATCCCTCCAATATCTGATGTAATAGAGCCAAAGGCACGTCTGAATATTGGTTTTGTCCGAATATTGGGCCCTGAAGCTCCAGCACTGGTCATTCATGACCCTAACCTAACCTAACCTAAATCAGAAAACTACCTTCCTACCTCCCTACTGGACATGTATAGCACTTATTTAGGCCCCTTTTCACATAAATAATGCACGCAAAGCATGAATTAATTGAATTTTAACCAAAAAATGATGATTTAGAGGTGAATGAGGCATAGGTGCTCAGAACTTGCCACCATAGTATAAGTAAGTATCTGACATGGAAATCATCTTTTCTCACATTTTATGCACTAAATTATTGGATACAAAGCATAGGGGAGGCGGTAGCTCGATCGGTAGAGAGTTGGCTTGCAGTCCCAAGGGACCCAGGTTCGAATCCTCGCTGGGGCAGGGCACAGTTTAAGGA